>JAUCNO010001091.1:5064847-5086627 GCA_032353835.1 Enteromius viviparus | reverse complement strand
AAACTAGTAATTAATGATTAAAATGTTAAGTTAATCATTAATTACTAGTGTGTTTTAGCTCAACTAATGCTTAATTGCGAACAAATTAACCATTAATTAATGCTTAATTAATGCATTATTCTGACCGCCTATTCTGAAGTGTTACCATATTTTTTGCCCCATGGAACACATTATTGCTGTAACATTGTTCATTAGTTAACATTAGTTTACATGAAATAAGAGTGAACAATACTTCTACAGCATTTATTAATCTTAGTTCATGTTAATTTCAGCATTTACTAATGCATAATTAAAATCACAAGTTATGTTTGTTAACATTACTTAACAACTAATACGAAATAACAATGAACAACTGTATTTTTATTAACTAACGTTAACAAAGATTACTAAAGTGTGTAATAAATGTATTGTTCAGTGTTTTTTCATGTTAACTAATAAATTAACTAATGTTAACAAATGACACCTCATTGTAAATGGTTACCGATTTTTTTTCTTGTTACTATTTGTTTTATTATAAATTCTGTTTTTATCCTAATATCCTTCCTTTATTGCTTCATCGGGAACACACCTCTTATGGATTCTGCTTCTCATTTTTTAAATAAACATACAGTGGCCAGTATACATACTGCAGTAAGCCATTGCATTTCACTGCAGTCGTATAGTTATTATGCTCAGCTGGGCATCAAATCACATGTAAAACATACAGGGTGTTATAACTGTAATCTCCTCTCATGTTTTCTCTTGCACTCAGCACCTCTTTCTTTATTCCCTCTGCCGTCTCTACAGGAAGGCTGTGCTAGAGTTCTTCTGTTTCGAGGAGCAAATAAAGAAATCAAGAACTACAACAACCAAACAGCATTTCAGGTATGAAACATCTCTCAGATGTTTTGGATCAGCTCTAGTTCCTTTCCTATTCCTTAAATGATGTTCAATTATTCTTTTTTAATATGATACCTCGTAGGTTGCAATCATCGCAGGGAACTTTGACTTGGCAGAAATCATCAAGATTCATAAAACCTCAGATGTTGGTGAGTCTAATTTGGTTTCAGTTGCTTAAAGCATCAGGCCTTGAATCCTGGGGGTATTTACTCAGCACCACAACACCATAAGTTTTCGTGGGTTGCCTAAATGAAATCAGTTCACTCTAATTCAAACCCATTATTGGGTATCATTTCAGATAAAACCTCGATTTATTATCTAGTCTGGTGGATGCGCCACAAGTGCTCCTTTCACAGTAAAAGCAGAAATGACAGCACAAGAGCGTTTGATCACACAAAGTAGAGTGAATCTAGTAACTTTATCACAGCCTGTGTCAAAACAATCCATAAATGCATGATTTTTTTTTTTACATTTTATTTCAGACCGTCAGATCTAGATACTGCTCTAACTTTTCAATAAGTGATGTATCTGTAGTATTTGTCATACTAGTGTATGTGGGCTAATCTCTTTATGATTTGTGTGTGTTTCTCTTTGTAAATCTCAGTCATGCTCTGTGTGATGTAATCTGTGAGTCATCTGTTTGTAATTTTTTTGTGTAATCTGAGTGTGTGTTTTCACATGCTGATCTTTCTGTCCGGTCTTCATAATGTATTTGATTCCTTGCTTCATACCCAATTTGTGTGTTTTTTTGTGGCTCTATTACACAAAACTGTGTGTTTAAAGTGGTCATATCATGAGAAATCAAATTTCTTTTAGTATACTAAATCTGAAAAGTCCTTCCCAAACTAAAAAGGCCATTTAGGGGGAAAAAAATACAGTTACAGATACAGTTTCACTCACAAGTTAACATTTGATAACATATAAGATTTTCATAAGATTTTATTTTATTTTTTTGCAGAATGTATATAAAAAAAAAAAGTAGAATAAAATAAAAACAACATTTAAATATATGTCTCAAGACAGTGACTGTCTTGTGTATTGTCTGCTCGAGCATCAATGTCTGTCACCTGTTGTGATAGTTGTGTATGACTCACACAGTCACTCAATACCATATTACATTCTCAAGCACAGTGGTTCAGAGCATGCTGAGAAACCATGAATTCAGTAAGATTCAGTATAGCGATTTAGTCATTCACAACTATCACCAAGGGTTATTTATAAATGCACAATTTTCCATATTTATTCTTAATTTTTGTATTATTTTTAACTAGTAATCCATTTTACATTTGATTACTTATTACAATGTATGCAGCATTTTTATTTATTTGTTCTACTGTAGTTTTTGTCCTTATTTTCACTATATATTGCTTTCCTTTTAGACTAGCATTAGTTTTTTGTGATATTGACACTGCAAGAATTATGCAATTTATATGCTATCAAAAATGTAGATGTTTTAACCAAAAATAACTATATTGTGATATATACCATTAAATAAAATTACTCCTATGATATAAGATTTTGATCATCTCATCCACTCCTTATAATAATAATTAGTACTAGTAGAATTTTTATTACCCGTTTTAATTATAATTTCTCAAAAAGTTGTTTTTAAATCTATAAATAAATCAATACCACTTTAAAATAGCATTTATATTATTTATATTAAAGGTACAGTAGCAGTAATTGCTTGTTTAACTATAAAGATAGATGAAAAAAAAATATTACATTGTTTTGTTTGTTTTTGGTTTTTGAGTTTTGATATGACCCCTTTAAAGTCTGTCTTTATTTATCATATTTACATCCTTAAACCATGAACCATCAAGGACTTGCAGCCTATACACGACTTCCACCTGACCATTTCAATCGAAATTAATTGGACTTGTTACAGATAACAGCAGCCATACGCATTTTAAGCCATTTTTTTTAACACAGAGGTTCACAGATTGGGTGCTAGTCTTCAGTATATGAGTGATTTCTCTCTAGCTCAGCCTGATACATGTTAATACTCTCTGCTAGTCTTTTTTTTCATGATAGACTAGACATATCCATACCAGCCTCCTGGAGAGAGTTCTTGATCGATTCGACAGGCGAAAATGGGTTTTATTCACAACTGATAGGATTCTTTGAGAATCCATTCTGCATGAGTTTTTCGACGATTTAGGCTACTCCTTTCTTAGCAGATGGTACACCTTAACTGAATTAGAAATACGCACCTTTTCTGCAAAAACCAAATTGGGATGGAAGAAAATAAACACTGTTTCTGTGGCGCTTTTAAAAAGTTGCTTTGTTTGAATGACATAGCAGGATATTAAACTGGATATTAAAAGGCCTGCAATTTCCAAATGGTTCTCAGATGTAAATACATTTGTTTAAAAGTGCACTTTAATAAATATAATGTGCAGCATTCAGAGCCAAATTGAGTTACAGCACAAATACATATTTCCTTTTCCATAATTGATGTGTGTGGTGTGAATCTTTTGTTATGTGCATGTCTGGTATCTTCCACAAATTTACATGTTTTTATATTACAAGCATGGAAATCAAATTGACTACAGCAATAAAATATCACTAGGCTCTTAATGTGTTTATGTAAAGTATGCATAACTATTTATGTGTTTCCTGTAAAAGTGCCTTTCAGGGAGACCCCTTCTTATTCATCTCGGCGGCGTGCGGTCTGCGTATCTCCACGTCGCTCTCTGATGCGATCGGCCAGTGATAATGCTCTAGATGAGAGTCTGCCAGCTCCCTCTCCTGCCCCGTCACTCCGCAGCCTACCCCCGCTGGAGCCTGATGACACCACCCCATCCCAGCGCAGCCCCCAGACGGCTCACACTCACACACGCAGCCTCAGGAGACACACACGCTCTGGAGGACACCTCAGGTGCGGAGCGGTCCCTCATTTATATTAAACCAATGTGATATTTCCTTTTTTGCTTTTTCAGTTTGAACACAAAATGAGATATTTAGCAACATGCCCAGACTACTCTTTACCATCAAATTGAAAGTTTAAGTTTGAATTATTTACATTTTTTACATTTCAATTATATAGATTTTATTCATCTATTTAGAGTTCACTTCAGGTGTCATCCTTGATTTGTAGAGTAATAAAGCCAGAGTTCTTCAAGGCAATGAGGCAACACCAAGTGAGATGCTTAGAAAATTATTTATTATTTATTTAATATATTCTTTTAATTATTTGCATTTTATTTATTTGTGTACATCACAAATCCTTATTAATCCATATTTTGCAACATTCCCAGACTACTCTTTTCCATTAAATTAAAGTTCTTTTGTATTACATTTTTGCTTAATTTTCAGTTTTTTTAAATGTAAATTATTTACATTTTATTAAATTATGTATTTTTTTCAAATTTCCCCAAACCAATATAAATATATATTTTATAAAAATATAATATATTTTTCATTTTCTATATAAACACGAAATGACGATTTGAGCAACATGCCCTGACTTTTAATTTCAAGAAAGAAAAAAAAACAATTTTAACATTTTATATTAATTTCATTTTTAGTGTAATTATTTATCATTTTAATTTCTATTTAATTCGACTTATTTATTAAAAAAAAAAACTAAATTGTTATTCCTTCATTCCAAACAATTGCACAGTGTTGTTTAAATAATCAAATTATTATAATAAATAAACAATGTATTACCTGTCATAAAAGACCATATCCACCTCAGAGTTGGTTGTTAATCATTTTCTCACGTGTTTGCACACCGCAGCCCTGGCAGTCCTGTACAGCGAGAGCCGAGTCCTCCTGCTGTGTCTCGAGGGCCCAAGCGACGGCTGTACAGTGCTGTGCCCGGTCGAACTTTCATCGCTGTCAGCTCCCACTCTCCACAGGGCGAGGGTGAGATCACACTCAACCGAGGAGAGAGGGTCAAAGGTCAGTCAGCCAGCCTTTCTGTGTGAGATGCAGCAAAAAGATCACATTATTTTTATGCTGGAGTTTGCTACAATCTGTGGCATTCTGAATTTTTCTTTAACTATGGGCTTTATTAAACAAACATCATTTAAAAAAAATTCTCTAGTCTATTGAATGTGTCTACTCACAGATCGTGAATATACATGCACTACAGGAAAATTAAACCACCATGAACAAATTTTGAAATAAAATGGCCGACTGTCTTGCAAAAGCTCATAATTCATTAATAATTTTTTCCCCTTATATTACAAAAAGTAATTTGACTAAATTATGGATTGATTAAAATTATGCAAAATACTTATTTTGCTTCTGATTTTCTGTATATATTTCACTGATGTCACCTTGGTAAATATGTATAAACTTTTGAGAAAATTGTATATAATAAAATACATAAAATATAATATGTATGTGTATATAATATATATATTTGTCTGGTTTTGGAAAAAGGGTATCTATCTATCTATCTATCTATCTATAATTATTATTATTACCTGAATGAATAAAAAAGAAAAAAGTTAGTTTTAACACCTGGGAAAAGAAATGCCTGCAGTTGAATAAACATCTATAAATGAGTTAAATAATAAGTCGAATATTTAACAGTTTATACGTGTCTCCACCAGTGCTAAGCATAGGTGAAGGTGGATTCTGGGAAGGCTCAGTTAAAGGACGAACTGGCTGGTTTCCTGCTCACTGCGTAGAGGAAGTCCAGATGAGACAATATGACCCACGACTTGGTCAGTTCCCATACACACACCTGCATTCAGAAGCAAGTATTCTGCCGCTTAAGGTTCAGATCTTATTATTATTGATGTGCCCACTCATCTGTTTCTCAGAGACAAGAGAGGATCGTACCAAGAGGCTTTTTAGGCACTACACTGTTGGCTCCTACGACAACTATACCTCTTACAGGTATATATTCAACCATATATATAAAAATATCATCTGAGTGTTACTTGCATTACCGCAGAAATTATAAGAGTAGAATGGTATTGTGCTTTTCCAGCCATTGCCTTTCTCTCTCCTTCATCCTGAATAAATAAAATATGGTGCCAGTGTAGAGGATTATGGGTATGGGAGGGGGAATCTATGAAGAGTGTGAGTTCTGGCAGTGCAGCACATCTGACTATTGACTTCTATAAATTTACAGTGATTATGTTATAGAAGAAAAGAGTGCAACGTTGCAGAAGAGAGACAGCGAAGGATTTGGCTTTGTGCTTCGGGGAGCTAAAGGTCTGAAACACACTTGCATGCATGTTTGCACAAATAAAGTTTATATACAAATGCAGTAATTAAATGCTCTTTTTGGTCAGCTGAGACACCCATAGAAGAGTTCACACCTACTCCTGCATTTCCTGCCCTGCAATACCTGGAATCTGTGGACCTGGAAGGGGTGGCATGGAGGGCTGGGTTAAGGACTGGAGATTTCCTCATAGAGGTTAAAAAACCTTATTTTTTACACTACACTCAACTTATGTATGTATATATATATATATATTATAAAGTTTTTTATGCAAATATAGTTTTTCTTTTCTATTTAATCACAAAATTGTGTATTTGGCAACATGCTTTGACTGCTCTTTTTCGAGGAAAGAATAATAATAAATAAATAAATAAATAGACATTAATTTCATATTGGTGTAATTATTTAACATTTTCATTTCTGTTTAATTAGACTTCACAAAGGTTTGTTCCCCATTCAACACAATCACATAGTGAAGTTTAAATAATTAAATAATTAGAATTAATAAAGCATCGATTACCTTTCATAAAAGACCATTGTAATTAACAAGAGAAAAGTTATTTGACTAATCTGAGAAGTCACCAGAGAAATCTGCCATTTGATTCAAAATTACAAGCACAATAAAAAAAAAACTAAATGAAACATGCATTGATGAATCATTCACGATCAGTAGCATGCATAACATTTTAAAAATAGATTGGATGCATTTCAATTTCATACTGACGGTTTTGCTTCTGCTGGGTTTCTATCGGCTAGGTGTTACATCTTTCTCCAATTCTCTGCACATTTGTCAGGTAAATGGGGTAAGCGTAGTAAAGGTGGGACATAGGCAGGTGGTATCCCTGATTCGGCAAGGTGGAAGTCGGCTAGTAATGAAGGTGGTGTCTGTCACACGCAAACCTGACACTGGAGACGTCGTCCGCAAGAAAGGTTCTTGTCTTCACTTCATTAATGCATGCACACCATGCATTTTTCTTTTTAATTTGACTGGATGTCAGGAATTAGAGAATCCTGCAAGCTTTAAATATCGCATTTCTTGTTCTTTCTGATAATTAATTAGCCCCACCACCTCCCAAGAGAGATCCAAGCACCAGCCTGACCCTGCGCTCAAAAAGCATGACTGCAGAACTGGAGGAGCTGGGTAAGACCTATGCTCATACAAATAAACGCCAATGCACACACACCTCCTTGTGTTATGCTAGGTCTCAGATAAGTTGAGTTAAAACAGATGTTATCATTATCTTTGAGGGCATAGCACAAGCTCCTTTGTTCCAGGAACACTAATGGAGAAATACGTGCAAATTAATGTCTTTTATTTTCGTGAGAATGATACAGCAGTAAAAGGAGTGTGAATGATTGTGCTTTGCTCATTCATTGCTAATGAAAAGTGACCATCTAATACTCAATCTATGAGCTAAATCAGGAACTATAGATTTGTCCTTCTTGTCCACAAGCGTCAAGGAGAAGGAGGGGAGGTAAGATATGAAACCAGTCTCACATTGACGATGTCCTTTACTGGTTCTATATCCTGAATAGCATGTGATGTCATGGATGGATTTATCTAACCTGTTTTTTTTAGCTTGTGTTGTTGCCTGTGACTGCAAAAAATTGTGAAGTCAAAGTATGTGTATGTGTTTGTTTTTCTTTTTGTGGATTGTAGACAGCTATTATGTATGTGTTTTGTGATTTATTTGTGACTGTATATTCGTTTTCGTGTTCCTTTAGACTATGTGGATATTATAACCTTGGGATCTGTGTACTTGTATTTTCTGGTGCACTTGGTGACTGTGTTTGGTCTACTTTGGTTTGATCAGAGGAAGGACCGGAGTATTGGTCAGGAATGTGTATAAGTGTTTCTGTATGTGTGTGCATCTGTGTGTATCCCTCACAGAGAAGTTGGATGAGATGTTGAGTTCACCCAAAGAACCGGTTGTAGTGATGAGGCAACGTCCAGGAGATTCAGACTCCAGAGCAGCCACTGTGAAACAGAGACCAATAAGTCGCCGCATCACTCAGGCTGAGATCAATGTGAGTCTGATACACCTCAACATACACCATTTTATTATTTTTAAATATATAATACAAGTTATTACTAAGTTTTAATTCAAACCAAATACAAGAGCCCTTGTTATATATTACAATATGTAGTTTCTCTTATACTATGCATTGTATTTAACAGATGGTGCATATCCCCACCATAGTACAGTAGCCAAATTGTGTCAGTAAAGATTTGGCTGCTGATCAGTTTGTTTATAATGCATATTGTCTTTAGGTAAAAAAAATGAAATTTGCTGTGCCTGCATTTTCTGTTTCTTTGATAGCTGATTAATCAGAATCTGTGATTTGTTATCTGAATTCTGGCCAGTATTTGATCACTTATTGTTTTTTGTTTCTATGTAGTCTCTGTTAGAGAGGCAGGGTTTGCCAATAAGTTCCCTGGCTGTGGACAAAAGTCACATGCAGCTGCCTCGGGGAATGTCAAGAACCAAGTCATTTGGTAATGTGTCATTAGCACATACACAAATAAATAAATTCTTATGAATTCTCCCTTTTCATAAACCAGTGATATAAGGGGCTATTAAAACATAATGATCATCAAAGTTCTGAGGGGCTGGTTGCATAAACTGCTTAAACTAGTCTTAAAAAGCTAGTCATCCTTTTTTTTTTCTTTAAAACTGGTTATAACTTTCTAAATCAGTTACAAAAGATTGGTCTAATTTGAATCCAAAAGTCAAGGTCATTACACAATGAGTCCAAAATTTTCATCCGTTAAAAAAAAAAAAATTGCAACCTTACATTGTGTCAATCATGTTTACACAATCCAAAATTTTCATCCATGATTAAAAAAAAATTCAAATCAGGTTAAATTTTCTGCAATACAGTATCTGTTTATGCAACTGACCCTTTTTAATCTTTGATCAAAACAATACAATCACAGTCTCACTGAGAACTGTTTTACAGGTGCCCCTGAAGATGAAAGAATCTCAGCCCTGATTGGAGAGCATCGCTTTCCGAGAAGCTCTTCGATGACTGACAGCTTTAGACAAGATAGTATTCCACCCCCTCCACAGACAGCTCCTCCACCACCTCCAACTCCCTACTTTCTAGATTCAGGGCCACCTCCATCCTTTCTTCCACCTCCGCCCCCTTCTCGCGCTACCAATCAGAGCCGTTCAAGCTTCCGCCCGGGGGTGGAGCCAAAACTCCATGGCCCAGTCACGACAGACCGCCAGCGAAAAACTCGCTCCATGATCATTCTTCAGGACACCACCCATTTACCAGTGGAGCCTGCCCCTATTGCAAGACCACAAACGCCTACCTCTGGAGCAGTTCCACCTGAACGTGGTCGTAGGCGTGGACCACCTGTGGAGAATCCATATGCTAACGTAGGTCGTCTAAGTGCAGTCTATACTCCTACCAAGCCCCAGCGTAGAAAGAGCCCGCTAGTCAAACAAGGACCAGTCGAGGAGGGAGCTGCTACTCAAACTAGTAGAGACCCTTCTCCTTTGGGAGGGTCACGGATTCCCCACAGTAGCCGAGCAGAGCAGTTCCAACAGCAAGTTCTCTCGGAGCGATCTAGAATTACACCTCCAGGGGCCCGACGCAGACCCAGCGTTTTCCTATCTGTAGAAGGGGGTGCGACTGAGCCACAGACAACCCCGTTACTTTCTCAGTCACACTCAGTAGATGAGTTGGCTGAGTTGCCTCCACCTGCACCAATGCTTTCCCCTGGCCCACCACCAGGGGGCACTACTTTTATACACCCTCTAACAGGTCGACCATTGGATCCTTCCTCACCTTTAGCACTTGCACTAGCTGCACGAGAACGTGCCCTTAGTGGCCGGAATACACCTACCCCTACGCCTTCGCCCACACCTTCTCCCACTCAAGGTCGAGCAGTGGAAAGACCAGAGACTGAAGGAGGAGCGACACCCCCTGCTCCTCTTGAGGCTCCTCCATCTAATTCCTGGAGAGACGAACCAGTCAGCATCACAGAAACCGCAAGCCAAGTGACTAGCGGTAGCCCTGGGTCTGGACGAAGCTTGGAAGATGTACTTGTCCCATCCAGCATGCAAGGTGTCCAACCTGCACTGATGGATACAGAGCATACCCCACCGGCAGTCCCACCTACTCTACCTTCCCCTGCTCCTACCCTATCAAATCTGACCGCTCGAAGTCTGACTATGAGCTCAGAGGAGGATGCAGAGCCTTACACAGTGACCCTTCCCCCTGCATTGCTATCATCCAGTGATGAGGAAACCAGAGAAGAGCTTCGGAAGATAGGCCTCGTGCCACCCCCTCAACCTTTCGCTAATGGCCTTCTAATTAAAGAAACACCCAAAGCCACTCTGAGCATTTCACCTAGCGGATCACGGCCATCCATTGCAAAGACCTCCTCTGGGAAAGCAAGTGATTCTGCGGCAGACTCTGGGGTTGAAGACCCACATATGGAGACCACCAGTACTGTTTCCACAGTCTCCAGCATGTCCACTTTGTCTTCGGAGAGCACAGACTCCGCCCATGCTTGCAAACCACGTTCTGGGGTGGGGCGTGGTCGCCCCGCCCATCTCAGGGACCCACTGCTTAAACAGTCATCAGACAGTGAGCTGCTTCCACACCCACCCAGCACAGGCCCCAGCCGTCCACGCTACCTATTCCAAAGACGTTCCAAACTCTGGGGGGAGGAGCCCCGGGGCCAGATGGGTGGGTCTGATGAAAGTCGGCCTGCTGCTATGGGAGCAGAGCTGCTAAGCAAAGACACTCATTCTCTGGGGGAGGAGCCACCGATGGGAGCACCTCTTGACCCTGGCAGGAGGTCACCTGTGGGAGGCGCCAGGTAGGAAAGACTTGTTAAAACTGAACCAAATTAACAACAGCAGCACATTTTGCACACCTGCATGAAACACAGCACAACTTTCAATATCATTTAGCAATATACCCACTTGACTTTTGACACCCTTAGCCACACACCTGGTTAAAACTGCCTATCCATAACACACATGTGTGTGTGTCTGTATGTCCTTGCAGATGTGAGGAGAATGGAGAAGAGAGTAAATCGTAGGTTTTTAGCTCTGTGGGTAAAAACAACTCCTTGTCTAACTAACTTTCACTAAACCCTTTACTGCAGCCGTTAATCAAGCTGCAAATGCTACTGTGGGCTTGAATTAAAGGCTTATGGTAGTTCATTATGCAGTAACTGAGGCATTTCAGCTTCTGTCTGTCTTTGCGCAACGAAACTGGAATTTTCAGTCTACCGCTGAGGGCCAAAAATTGCTTTTTCGTAAAAAGTAAATGTAACGAATGTTGAATCTACATTTAGTTTGTATTGCTGCATTGATTGTGGTAAGTTTATTGCAGCAAGTTTCGGATGTTTACATTCCTAATGAATACTGAAGGCATGCTGTGGTGGAAATACTGTGAAATGCTAATGCACCATTTTTTATACCTATTCTGAGGACTCCAGTTTTATATTAACTGCTCTAACTGTCATTTTATTGCATTAAGTTCTCTGCATGCTCTGCACTTTTTAAATCCCAATGCTTACAGCATTGGATCCACTTTCCTTTTCTCTCACATTAGCATCCCAGTAGTTTCCTAAAAGTACTGCAGTTAAAACTCTACCTTTGTTTACTTTTTTGTTTTCTGCTACATCTTCCTCTCACTTATTTTTCCTTTAATTGTCTTTTATGTTTTCACTCTCTCTCTTAGACTCTTTAGTAGTTTAGGGGAGCTTCACACCATCTCTCAGCGGAGTTACGGCACCACCTTCACAATCCGGCCTGGCAGCCGATACCCAGTGACCCGTAGGACTCCAAGCCCTGGAGCCACACCAGAACGGAGTGAACCGCTGGGGCCTGTCCGTACATTCGGCCCTCATCACCATCATCACACAATTCTCAAGTCTTCTAGTCTAAGTTTGCCCCAGGAACCCAAGGAGGTGCGTTTCGTCATGAGGAGTGCCAGCGCTCGAGCCCGCAGCCGTTCTCCATCCCCCTCTCCATGCGCCTCCCCATGCCCTTCACCGGTACTGGGAGCCCCTCTCTTGGCCCTGCGACCATTCAGACAGCGCCCCCTAGCACTGTGGAGTAAGTATGACGTGGGAGAGTGGCTGGAGAGCGTGGGACTAGGAGAACATCGTGCACGTTTTTTGGAGCACGAGATTGAAGGTGCCCACCTGCCTGCACTGACCAAGGACGATCTCGCAGAATTGGGGGTGACACGGGTGGGACACCGAATGAACATCGAACGTGCACTGAAGCAGCTGCTTGAGAGTTGAGGAGAGCCAAAATGCATATGATATAGTCCTATCACAAAATACATTTTTACTATTAAAATTTCAAGTTATTCTAAAGTCTAACACCATAGATTCCAACCCACTTTTTTTTAGCATTGCTCAGCCCTTATATAATATAGATTTTACCCAAGCACCAATGATTTAACTCCCACAAAACCCACCATGTTTCTTCACTAGTTTGCCACCTACTAAGAGTAAAAATAACATGCTGGACAGGAGTGTGGACCTACTGCGCAATATCTACTATTTACAGCTACAGGTCTAAGAAAATCAAACTGGCCATGTTTTTAACTGGGTCTTCTGCACAATAACAAATGATATAGCCAGCAAGCAGCCATTTCCTTCATGTGCCATGTTTTACAATCAAATAATGATGATGAAGGTGTGGCAGACATACAGACTGCTCTCACATTATCAGAGGAAATATCTTCACATTCTGGATTTGTGTGCATTTCCTGCTTCCAGGAGAGAGACTTCTGTATTTTAGAAAGCAGCATCAACTTGAGTCTAAAGGGAAAGGAAAGAGCAGAAACCTCTCCTGTAAACAATGCCAATGCTTCCAAGTGCCCGGAATTACAGTATCTTCAGACCATCTTGCAACTCAATAGTAGATAGCCATGTTTATGGTGATCATAAGATGCGTTGCAGTAACTGGACTTGGCATGTGAACGCAACATGTCCAAGTAAGAAAGGATCTGACAATCTGCCCTAAACCAGGAGAATAAAACTTCTCCCAATACAATACAAGTGTGGCCTTGAGGTAATACTGCCGCCATCTAAAATTTGTTAAAGATAGATATTTTCAGTCACTACATTCAATTTTATATGTATATGATATATATGGAGTTATATATTCAAAAAAGAAGAATGTATGAGAATAAGGTGAGATATACTTGTCTTATGCCCTGTGAGATTGTGTCATATTTGGTCTTACTTTATATTTGTTATTTTATTTGTCAACTATCAACCAATACCCTGACATGAACACAGTTACTCTTTTTTCCCCATGGTATAACTTGTGATTTGTGAGTTATAAACACATAATCTTTGGACTAGTTCATGGTCAGTTATTTAAGAATTTCATAATTACGGACAGACCTTTTTTGTCTATTATGAATAATTGCTCAGTAAGACTGTATGTAGAATAACTGTTTCGTTTAAACAGAGGATTTGAAATACTATGGGTTGTAGGAATTTATTTGTTACCTTTTGTAAATGATAACTCAGCATCAGTCAATCATTTCATGCTGATCAATTTGTGAATTCAAGACGTAACAATGTTTCTTTGCCATGATTTAGTTATGTATTGTGCAATTACTCATTTGGGATTTATTTCCTATCAAGTCTTTCAGTTTAGAACAATATGAGCAAAATATGCTACCTAAGGGCTTTTAACATAAATAAATGAAATTGTTATTAAACATGTATTAATGCAGACTGCTAAGCTGGTGAATTTGTCTGATCCCCAGTTATAGTCAAGTCTACAACTTAAAGTAATAACGTGACACATTGGAAAAAACAAAGCTAATGTTTACAGGCCTTAAAAAGCAGTGTGTCCCTGGCCATAATGACTAGGGAATTTCCTGCTCCTAGTAAAAGTATGAAATTTTCTTCTAGTACAACCAAATTACTAAGAGTAATCTGATTACAAGCATATCTACTGTGAATATAGTTATTTTTTTCAGTTTCTCATTATAAAAACCCCAAGATTGCCATATAATCAAGCAAACAATGAGAGTATATTGTGTCAAAAAATTATTTGGTAACTAGCTTGACCGGTTTGTTGTTTGGTAAAGCTGGAACTGTAGGTGTTGCTGTGGTTTACACATTTAACTAACAGTTGAACTCTGCCAACAGAGGAGAAAAATCCTCACACTTGACACTCCTCCGGTTGGTCAATTTGCACAAAGATGTGGGTGCTACTGTTTATAAGCCATCTGCATAAAATATTACTGTACTTCCCTCATCTGTCCCTGTCCTTCTCCGATCCTCAATCATTTACACTCTCAAACACAAATGTGTAATTAATTACTAGTGTAAGAGAAGGGTGTGGCAGCCATGTTCTTTTAGTTTAACACTTTTTGGAGCCATTTCCTCTGTTGATGACCTTTTTTTTTTGTATTGTTGGATGAAGTGATATGAGGATTAGGTTTTTGGACATGTTTGCTTTAAAATGAGAAAATGTACACAAAAATATAATTTGACTTGTCTGTTATTAAAGATCATCTCTCAGGCTGTGGGGATTAATCAAAGAATACATCATCTTTCTGTGGAGAGAAAGGAGGTTGGGTTTATTACGATTTGTGTGTGTGTGTGCGCTAAACAAAAATTAAAAAAGGACAGAGGTCCAATACAAAGTAATCAAACATTTGTTTTATGAGGTAGCCTCCTATAAGGTATTATAAGAAAATGACAGATTCTAATACAACACAGCCAAGGTTAAAATATTAAAGGCAGGGTATGCGATTTCTGGAAGCCAATGATATTAGAAATCACCAAAACAAACATGCCCCTGCCCCAAAAGGCTCTTGCCCCTTTGATAGCTCCGCCCCACATATACGTAGCTTGAGCAACCCAGTGATAAGTTCTGCGAAACAAAGCAGTGTCAATGTTACACCGTCTACACAGGACGGGAGTGGCGTGACAAATCTCCGACAGAAATCTGTTGCCGCGATCTATTTATGATGCGCTTACATAAATTAAATTTTTTTTTCATTAATTCGTTTTTCGTCCGATCGCAGGCCTTCCACTCGAGGTCTCTCCAGTGCTGGAAAGCTGATACCATATATTTACACAGGTCATACTTATCGTTCTGCAGACATTTTACTCTTTGGCTGTTTTATCTTTTCTTTACTTTGCTCGCTCTTCACGTCACGATTAGACACGCCCATTGCTGCTGATTGGCTACGAGTTTGTTTTGCTAAAACGAGTCTTTTTCTAAAGCATTTTTGAAAAATCGCATTCCCTGCCTTTAATGAATAAATATATTTTTTTTAACTATATGGGAAAATGTCAAGTATATAGGTTGCATGTCTTAAATGATTAAATGCTTTATTAGTTACAGAGATTATCTTTCATGATCTGCATAAAACATAAGACATTCCAATGATGCAGGTTATAGATGTCAACACTAGCTTTTAAATCTTTAAAAAACACCCATATTACATATTTTAAAATGTATTGTGAGATATTTACTCCCAACATATTATTGAAGCTGGCAATTATTATACATTATTACATTATACATATACATGTTTACCATGAGAACACAGCAATTTTAATCTTAAAACATTACATCATAATTGATTGATAGTATGTTTTTATGATGTTCACTTGTTTATTAAAAACACATGATCCAGATTTACAATTATGATATTGAAATTTGTGTTTAGAGGTTTAAACTTTACCAAAAACTATCATAATTTAGCAGGTTTGAGGACATTGTCAGTGCTACTGAAAACAAGTATTTATGCAATTGGACTTTTGACTTAAAACCTTAGGTTACTGACATATAACCTAGCTATGTGACTGCCTGTATGGTCTCCATAAAATGTCTAACAGATCAGTAACTCAGTAGGCTAAGCCTACATCAAGTCATCGCATATCTTTCAGTCACATTTTAAAGCACTAAAGTGAGTTATTTTATGTGATGTACACGTTACTCCGAATATCAAGCCAAGATTGGTCAACTGTGGCGTATTCATTCATAGAAGTTTACATTTAAAAAAAAATGTATTTCGTAAGATATTGTATAATTATTAAACAAAAGGACTGGAATTCGTTAGCATTGGTTAGTCAGTGATGTTATTTTATAGGTCCATGTTTTCTCAGATGTAGCCCACTGTATCCCAGTTTATTGACAGTACGTTCACGTTCAAGACTGAGTCCGAAGCTGGTTAATGTGTCACAGACATCCGCTGTGAGAGAGTGCAGTGACTCGCACGGTCCACCGCTATTTACTCTGAAGTAAGAGAAGGTAAGTTCTTGCATTTACAGCTGTTTGTGTATTTGGGCAAGCGCTAGATTATCTCTGTGTAAACAATTTAAAATAAAATCGTGAACGTTAGAAGAAAAACTACTGTCTAATGGGAGTTTTTTGTTTTGGTCATGTCCATCATCCTTTCAAATTCGGTAGGCTATTCAATTTGCCTTTTTTTGTGGCTGCAGTGTACTATTTGCAAATGTTTCCAGTGATTGTAGATCATTTATTTCTTACAGCTGCACTAGACGGTGATTGGCCGATGAGCCAACTCCTCTGAACTTACATACATTAATTCCTATATAAATACAGGTTATAGTATTTACATTGATATAGGCCTATCTATAGCTTTATTATAGATACAAAACCTCACTAGCATACTTAAAATGCTTTTAAGGCGAGACACTGCAGGTGAACAGGGTAAAAAACAACAACTAATAATTATCCCCTTAGTTGATTGTTTTCTAAAATATTAAGTTTAAATATGCAAATTATGGTTTAAAATGTTATACATTATTAAGCAAACGATATATGAACAAATCCATCTGTACCTTCAGGATATAGACAGGGATAAATATGTAAACAGTCTAGAAATATGGCTCAGTGTAGGAGAAAAAACTAATTTTGAGAAAACAGCCTTTAAAAATACGTATTGTAATTGAAATCTATTGATACAAATGTTCTGAGTGGTAAGTAACCTTTAACAGTTTCTTTTGGATGTTTTCTTTTCACTAATCTGAAAAAATACTATCAATAGGGTTTTTACTAGCCTACGTAATACTAAACTGATAACATAATATAAGTTATGGGCATTCAGATGGCATTGTGTAATAAAATCAACACAGTTGGGATAAAGTCTAACTCTTGACGTAGCATTTCCTTTAAACATAGCAGTTCCTTTTTTTGCCTCACATAGCTGTTGACTGAAGACGAGAGATAAATCGATATAAAGATGTCATCAAAAGACAACACTATTAGTTTCCCTGAGCTTATAAAGCTGAAACGAGATGGCAGCAAACTCAGCAGAGCCGAAATCAGCACCTTTGTACAAGGAATCACATCAGGAGCCATCCAGAAGAGTCAAATAGGTAAGAGCATGATCACTTAAACTCAGTTTACAGTTAAGACACAAGCTTTTTTTATTTTTATAATGGTGCTGCACTGCACAGGCGCTATGCTAATGGCCATATGGCAGAAGGGCATGACTGATGAAGAAACCCTGGCAATGACAAGAGAGATGATGAACTCTGGAGAGACCTTTAAATGGCCGAAGGAATGGCTTGTGGTTGACAAACACTCAACTGGTGGAGTTGGAGACAAAATCAGCCTTCCACTTGCTCCTGCTCTGGCTGCATGTGGCTGTAAGGTATAAGAAATGGCTTGCACTGTATATTAAACTAAATAAATCAAATTATTAAGATTCTGTAAAATAGAGTAGAATTTTGGTGATTTTGAATGAATGCAGATGAGGTACTCTAAATATATAGTTTTTTTTCTAGGTGCCTATGATAAGTGGAAGGGGACTGGCACATACAGGTGGCACCCTGGACAAGCTGGAGTCTATACCTGGCTTTAAAGTTGATCAGTCAGTAGAACAGGTAAAGGGACTTCAAATTATGCTCTAGCTGGTTTGGCTACTCAGTTAAGTATTAACTGAATTGAGTTTAAGTCACATTTAATGTCAGCTTATTTTTATAAGTCCAGTCATACCTGGACTTATGAAACTCTTTGCAACACAATTAAAAAAAAAAATCAACATGTCATTAGTCGAAAATATGCATCTTTCTTCATCTCGTGATGATTTAGTTTAGTTCTTTGTTATTTGAAGACACCAAGTGCTTGACACAAAGCTTACAGGTTGCACATTTAAGAAAAAATAACGAGCAGAAGCATATAACAAGAATTAAAAAAAACTTTATAATAATATAACATCCATTTTATCAATAGCTATAATTATCTATTAGATTCAACAGCAGCACAGAATCATCTGTTCAGGAGAACACTCATCTAAATGAGGAACGGACTAATGCATGCTGACATCAAAAAACCTTAAACATGTCTTCCATGCTCTGTTTTAGTGTTTATAATTAATGTTGTGAGCGTCATCAAATCAATTTTTACCACGACTGTAATCCTTACATGATGACATCTATGTAAATGAATGCCCATGTACTGATTCATCACATCATGTCGTTTCTCCCAAACCAACGATTTCTGCACTACATTTCACAACACAGTACTTACTGGAAAAAGTCAGAACTCAGTAAAAGGTTATTACCATTGTATTATTATTACTACAGTAGCCTAATTTTGTAGTATATAATGCAAAATGTATATATTCAGAGTGACAGATAAACCATTTGTTTATTTCTTAACATTGATGAACAGTTTATTTTCGGATTGGACTGCCAAATTTTACAACATTAAAAGATTTTAACTTTTTTTGAATATTATATGCGTGTAGGTGAGGCAGATCATAGAGGATGTGGGCTGTTGTATTGTGGGACAGACAGAGAATCTAGTTCCAGCAGATCATGTTCTCTACGCCATCAGAGACGCCACATCGACTGTCGATAGTCTTCCTCTTATCATCAGTAAGATTAACCTGAAAACTTCTCATTGCAGTGTTAAGCCCACTTCTCACGATTATTGTTGTCTATTTTCTGCACAGGCTCCATCATCTCTAAGAAAGGAGCTGAAGGTCTGAGTGCTCTTGTGTTAGATGTGAAGTTTGGCAGAGCTGCTCTGTATAAAGACTTAAATAGTGCTCGGCCTCTTGCTCAGTCACTGGTAAGAAAGCTTTTAGCGTTTACACTATATTATCACTACATTATCATCTATAATAATCATGCAACATATATATACACTCAACAAAAATATAAACGCAACACCTTTGTTTCTGCTCCGATTTTTCCTGAGATGGACTTAAAGATCTAAAATTAATTCCAGATACACCATATTACCATTTCTCTCAAACATTGTTCACAAATCAGTCTAAATGTGTGATAATGAGCACTTCTGCTTTGCTGAGATAATCCATCCCACCTCACAGGTGTGCCACATCAAGATGCTGATCTGACATCATGAGTAGTGCACAGGTGTACCTTATACTGCCCACAATAAAAGGCCACTTGCTCCATTTCGATTAGCAGAGGGCAGCCAGAGGTTACTAAATTATCATGTCTATTTACTTTGCTCTTCATCTTAGTTTTAGTTACAGTATAGAATAACCTTGCAAGTAACCTTGACAAACATTTTAAGCGAACCAAGAGGCCCATTAAAAATGTGAGCTGTTGCTCGAATGTTTCCTCATCGTTGTGAAGCGTTAAAGTGTATTACTGGGAGAGCGCTACAGAGGGAAGATCTGAGGACATTTTTTGCGAGCTATAATGCTGGTGAAATATTAATGTCCTCCTAAAGTATGCACTGTGAGTCAGGGTGAGGTTTTACTGCACAGAGCGCTGGAAATAGCTCACTCAATCCACATTACTCACAGCAAGGCTCTTTTTAAGAATCCTGCGCAGAGATTAGTGCCATTGTGACTTCCAACCCTGACGATTTCCACACACATTATCAAAGTGTGTGCTTTGAGTAATGACTGTAGAACTGGGACAGGACCCATTCGTTCCAAGAATTCTCTTTTAAGATATAGGCTAAATTTATGTGAAGTTAATGTTAACAGGTATATTTATAGCAAATTAATGCCACGTATACTTGCTCACAGTGGAACGAAGGACTTGCTATTCTTCCCTGGCTATATGGTCTTAATGGTGAAATAATTTTTTTAGGGGTAAAAATGAAAATTCTATCATTATTTACTTACCTTCAAGTTATTGCAGAATGCTCAGCTTCTTCAAAGTCTTCAGAAGAAAAAAAGATTTCAATGATATTTAAATGAGGCTGAGACAAAAGCCTCTTCTCAGTGCAAGACAAATTAAAGCACACATGGAGTTTGTGAAAAAACACCTAAAGGACAAGATGGTGAGAAATAAGATTCTCTGGTCTGAGGAGACCAAGATAAAACGTTTTGGCCTTAATTCTAAGCAGTATGTGTGGAGCAAACCAGGCACTGCTCATCACATGTCTAATAAAGTCCCAACAGTGAAGCATAGTGGGGGCAGCATCATGCTGTGGGGTGTTTTCAGCTGCAGGGACAGGACGACTGGTTGCAATCGAGAGAAAGATGAATGTGGCCAAGTACAGGGATATCCTGGACCAAAACCTTCTCCAGAGTGCTCAGGACCTCAGACTGGGGCGAAAGTTTACCTTCCAACAAAACAATGACCCATAACACACAGATAAAATAACAAAGGAGTCGCTTCACAACAACTCTGTGACTGTTCTTGAATGGCCCAGCCAGAGCCCTGACTTAAACCCAATTGAGCATCTCTGGAGAGACCTAAAAATGGCTGTCCATGAGAGTTTATTGTACCATCCAACCTGACAGAACTGGAGATGATCTGCAAGGAGGAATGACAGAGGATCCCCACATCCAGGTGTGAAAAACTTGTTGCATCTTTCCCAAAAAGATTAATGGCTGTATTAGATCAAAAGGGTGTTTCTACTAAATACTGAGCAAAGGGTCTGAATTCTTAGACCCATGTCTAAGTTTTTCTTTTTTTTTTAAATCAGCAAAAATGCCAACAATTCTGTGTTTTTCTGTCAGTGCTGTTTGTACATTAATGAGGGAAAAAAGAACTTAAATGACTTTAGTAAACAGCTACAATATAGCAAAAAATTAAAAATGTAAGGGGGTCTGAATACTTTCTGTACCCACTGTACACAATTCTAAAATATCATTGAAGTAAAGCAATTGAAAATGGGGAGAAAAAGTCATGATGAAATAAATGTTTTTCACCAATGAATTTTGGCCACAATTATTGCTTTGTCCTTTAAGATAGCAGCTTTGAGTTTTCTCCTGTAATGCCTGTTTGGAGAACACCTGATAAGAGAAATGAGACCATTCCTTCTTACAGAATCACTCCAGACCCTTTAGATTAACAGCTCCATGTTGTTTCTCCTCTTTAGTTCACCTCACTCAGGTCAGAGGACTGGGACAGCCATGGCAAAAGCTTCATTCTGTGCTCAGTGATTTATTCTTGTGTTTATTTTGGATTATTATCCCAATGGAAGACCCAACCATGGCACATTATAAGATTTCTGATAATAAGATTATTATAAGATTATTGATTTTTATCTGTTGGTATTTGATAGAATCCATGATGTCATGTGTCTAAATGGTGAAGCTCAATTATCTTTTGCAGCATATAAGATATATATTCTTTGTTTCTTCTCATTGTGTTGATAATTAAGGGATTTGCGGTTTTGTTTTCCCTCCTATATATATTTCTGTGAAACAGGAAGCCAGGGCTCGATATTGTCATGTTCATAATCACTCTGGAGCGCTCAAAATTGTGAATATGAATGGAAATATACTTGAGA
>JAUCNO010001091.1:5046534-5064747 GCA_032353835.1 Enteromius viviparus | reverse complement strand
ACACCTGTGCACTACTCATGATGTCAGATCAGCATCTTGATGTGGCACACCTGTGAGGTGGGATGGATTATCTCAGCGAAGCAGAAGTGCTCACTATCACACATTTAGACTGATTTGTGAACAATGTTTGAATGAAATAGTAATATTGTGTATCTGGAATGAATTTTAGATCTTTAAGTCCATATTATGACATTCGGAACAGAAACAAAGGTGTTGCGTTATATATATATATATATATATATATATATATTTATATATTTATATATATACACTAATACCTAATTTGATGATGAGGTTTAAAACATTTTGTAAAAACTTTACATAACATACAGATTTTATTCATTTTTATTTAATCATCTTTAACAAAACCAGTCAAATATCAAAAGTTTTAATAACAATTAGAATTTATTACAAGCTCCAAGTGAAAATAAGAATTTGCCAAGTTGTCTAGTTGTAACCTGGTTTAGTGGAAGATAATAATCATGTATTCGGGTGAATAAGAGAAAATACAAGACTTCTCAACCTTAAATAAATGCTTTTAAATGCACATCATGTAGAACAAAGAGTTATAATAATTCAGAAACAAGTATTTAATTTAGCTAATAGGGCAGTGACAGTTTTATAATTCTGTACACGGTTTTCAATATTATATTAAATTCAAATCAGGATTAGAATTGGCATTTAAATGTGATTCTCAATTTAACTGTTATACAGTACTTGTGTCCATTTGCCAATAGGTCAACGCAGGCAACAAGTTAGGAGTGAAGACAGGGGCGGTGCTCAGCCGAATGGACACTCCCATTGGCCAGAGTGTGGGAAATTCAGTTGAGGTGTGTGAAGCCCTTGAGTGTCTTAAAGGACGAGGCTCAGATGATCTCAAGGAACTGGTCACAAATTTAGGTAAGGGGAAGGACCCACATACCCAAGTAAGATGACACAACAGAACTTAATAGATTCTGATGACATACTGGCCACAAACATCTGCTATAAGCAATCATAAAGGTTTTCATTGTGTTTAGGTGGGTATCTGTTGTGGATGTGTGGCCACACCGCTACTCTCGAGAGCGGGAAAACTAAAATCGCAGGAAAACTGAAGAACGGAGAAGCCCTGAAAAAGTTTGAGGCGATGCTGGTGGCTCAGGGTGTGTCTACAGATGTTGCACATTCCCTGTGTTCAAATGAGACCGACTACTTCCAGCACATGAAGCGTGCAGCGCGTCAGACAGAGCTCGAGGTGCTAGATGATGGTAATTATGTCCTATGTTCTCATTTGCAAATCAAATATGTTAATTATTTTACATAACTCTAACAGCACAGGCATGATTATAAACAGATTGCACAGAGCAGCGCTATTAATATTCACTGTTATTAATTTACATGCAATCATCACGTCCGTTATCTCAGCGGCAGCCATTGTGTGTGTATGTGTGTGAACTGTTTGATTGACAGGAGCCGTTTTGGACATTGACGCTTTGGCCCTGGCAGAAGTGCTGCATAAACTAGGGGCAGGACGTACTAAATCGGGAGAGAAAATCGATCATAGTGTGGGAGTAGAGATCTTGGTAGTGATGGGACAGCAGGTACGGAAAGGTCAGTCACAATTTTTCAATTTATGACTATTTTGCATAAAACATTGGCAGTCATATGAAATAACGAGACAAAATTGATATTAATATTGCTTCTGGTTCACAGTGGAGTTAAATTGCATTGTGGGATATATCATCATAAATTTTTACAAATGTAAAAAAAAATTAAATCTGGAATATTCAACCATACTATGACTACTAGATCATATTTCATATCACATTTTATAATATTATTATTATTTTTTTATTTTTATATTTTTATTTCATTAGTCACACTCAATGCTTTAAATTGCATTGTGTACACCCGCTATTCTATACAATGCTGGAAAATACTTAATAAAAAAAAAAATAATAATAATAATAATTTTAAAAACTGCCAAATTCTATTGTGGAATATATAACCCACCATTTTGCAAATGGGAAAATATAAATTTTTCATGATGTTTACAATACTTACAAAGTTTTTTTTGTGTATTTTTGAGATAAATCTGTGTTCATACTTGTCTGATTTAATTGGCAGGTCAATCATGGATCAGGATTAATCACAATTGCCCAAATCTGAATTCACACTATTCTGACCTGCAGAAAGCTTTGGTTATTAGTAGCCATGACCAATATGAGGCAGTATCACGTGTAGCAGAATTCATCCACCCAGATAATCCCAACATGTCATAACACTACCTGATCGTAGCAAATATTTCAGTTTGAATGTGCTGTTACCAAAAAACTATTATTTTTATGGGAAGCACTAGCATTTACAGAGAAAACATGGAACATCTTTAAACTTATTTGCTTACCAGTAGCTGAAATATTACTGTAGCCCAGGCCTGCTTGATCCCATCCTGTAAAGTTTGGTTGCAGTTTCAAACAAAATCACCTATAGCAGTAGATCAGGGCCTTCAGCTTGAAGTTGAAATTGCAGTCAGGTGTGTTGGCAGGATTGAGTACACTAGAATAGCAGATGAAATGCTGCCACCACTCACTCGCAGAGGAACTGCAGCATTACAGACCATGAACAAAACTCAGACAACACTTCATCTATAAAAAATTCACCCAGATAAACCCAACATCACTTCATAACACCACCTTATTGTAGAAAATATTTCAGTTTGAATGGGCTGTTACCAAGAAACTGTTCTCTGTATGTGAAGCACTAGTATTTACAAACACGAAAAATCTTTAAACGTCTTGTATAAAAAGCATGCAGATGATGCCTTGATATATAGATTTGTCAGAAGGTTAATAATGATATCTGATTCCACAAAGTTGGTTTTTCAAAATGCCTTTAAAGTATTATACTGGTGCTCCATTTATATTTTTCAACAAATTACTTCCGGGTGCAATTAATCGAAACAATTAATCAGTGTGATTATGGATGGAGAATAGATGATCTTTGCTGCCATGTAGTGGTAAAAATCACATCCAACAGGGCAAAACCTTATTATAATTTGCACATATTCTACATCCTTAAAGTAAAAGCTGGTTTTGAATATCTGGAGACATATCTGGTTCACAGCTCATCTCAAATTAAAAAGCAAAATAATATTTTTTCTTTCTTTTTTTTTAATTTCCAAAATGTCAGTAGCCAACATAAATCCATAAATTATGTTTTTTATATTATTGTAATGAACTTATTTTTTGTGGGGAAAGACGCTTAGCGGTCACAAAAATTTAAATTTTCATTTTCTTAATGCAATAAAAAATGTGTATTTGTATTCCTGTAAAATACAACATGGATATTTCTTTGAGAGTTTCATCATATTTTTCAGTTCATTTTTATGACAGTCTGGCTAAAGTTAAAATTTTACCTAGGAATCTGTACTTCAGTTATCAATGCCTTGTTTTTTTGCCTCCATCAAAAATAAAAATACATATTTAAATCAAATACTTTCCCATTTTTTTATTTCAATACACGTAAAAAAGGATATGCATTTAGTCTGTTTTTTTCAAGATTAAAAAAAGCAAATAACATTGCTGCTTTTTGATGCTTGCAGATGTCCTACAGTAAGTTTTCAAAAGGGAGACAGGGAATTTCTTCTAAACATGGATTTTTCTGTCCTGGTTCCAGAGCCATTAGTGCGCCACAGAATTAAGCGGTTCTGCTCTTATGTTTCCAAGATCCAGCGCTGAATCTGTATCTTCATCGATTTCACCGATTACAGCCCTTAACAACAAACACACAAGCCTTTAAAATACAATAAAGCATGCAGTTGCTTTAAACAATGTAAATAAGTAGCAAAAATACATACACATTATCGCCTCTGACAATATACAGTCCCAGAACCACCTGCTCTACTCCCTGGGAAGAACTGAACACCCGCTCATGGCTTTCATCCAGGATGAGATTGATCGTCTGATCGAAGCCCTTTAGCGTCCCCTAAATACAAAACAAAAGTCATAAGCAGGTTTCTTTATTAACGCACATAAATAATGTTATTTAAGGAGATGAGAAAGACTCACCACAATCATTCTGCCATCTGAAGTGATGATGGCAACCGTCCCTTAAATAATGTTGGTTAAGGAAATATCAGGCTCATAAACACTTTATTTATATATAAAACATGCTCATGATCTTACTACACTAACGTTACAGTTCACAGTTAACATTCACAGTTCCAAGTCTTAATATGTAATCAATGTGTAAATAGTAGTACACAAATATGCATAATTAAAAGTATTATGCATGCACAATAATTCTACGTAAAATATATAATTAGGCACATTACATGCACGCATGCTTTTACAAAGTAAACATACCATACACACAATTTATCATGAATATTTACTGCGTGAATGTACATATACATAAATACAGTGCATAAACGGGATTCATTATGTTAATACACACTAAAACGCTATAATGACTTAATCACGCTCTTCACAACACGCTACGTTAAATCACTTGATAGCGCGCCACAAATCCCGCTCATAACACATAACGTTAACTGTCATGCAAACAACACAACACTACCAGGGATTGACCTGCATCAAAAGGATACGGTTAATGTAGCTCTCAAGAGCGGTAGACATCTCTGCAGGAGCGTGTTTAAATCCACCGGTTCTCGAACACAACTACAACGCAACACAGTCGTTCAGCTGCGACCCGAACCGGAAATGAGAACGCCGAGACTCGAGTAGCTGATGACCTACCGCGGCAGTACTAGTCGAGTAGGAGCAATCGAACCTGCGGTGACGTATGTTTATCCAGAAGATGGCGCACTCTATAGGTTTTTCTAACAATGAGGTCTATATAACACGGTTTGTAACGAGCAACCTTTGAGATTAGAATCAGTTCTTGTTGAAAAGACAAATTGTTTCAAGCTCACAGTGGGGGCTGATGGAAATACTGATGGTGATGGTGACCATGGAACTTACACAAAAGTATTGTGGTGGTACAATAGGGATGGAGTATTTCTCACATTCATGCTATTACATGGTATATCAAATATTACATTGATTGGTAGTATCATGATATGTCCAAAATATATGATATATTTGGAATGCGTGGTATTTCAAAACAATGGCATTTCTTGGTACCTTGGCATGAAGCTGGAGACACAATAATTACCTAAACAATCCATTGCACAATCATAGCCAAAGAAAATAAACCAGATGATCATTTTTCACATTCTGAACTCTGTCCAAACCCCTAATTACAATACAAAACACCAGGCACATGCGGTTGTAAAGCACAACACAAGTGATAGTTAAAGTTAATCATTTATGTTGCTATGAGGAAGTGAACTTTAAGCCTGAGATGCATTAGAAGGATCTCCAGGAAACCATTAGGGTAACAAATGCTATATGAAACACACATACTTGAACCAGGGAAGCAACATGGATGTATAAAATACAACCTTTCCGACAGTTTTGACTTATACCAAATTGGATAAATAACAAGGGAAACTGGTTTAGCAGTACAGGTAATTATTTGAAAGTGGTATTTAAACAACGGGAACTTCTTTGATTTGTTTTTCATTTTTTACTTAAGTAATATGATCTTCTTGTAACTTGTCTGTTTTCTGTTTCCATGCAGCCTGTTTTAGATTTCAACTGTAACCGTTTGATAAGGCAACATGAAAGCAGACGACAAGCTTCAGATCTTGAAATTCTTTCTAATGCTTGTCAATTCCTTCTTTGTGGTAAGATGAAATACCATAGATATGTACATTAGTGGCGTGGATTTTAGAGACATTTCTTGTTTATCACTTACACGGAAATAACTTCCTGGACTGCAGTCAAATATATTAATCATACGGTGGACGTTGACATGCAGCCCATAATGTGATTAAGCTTGTTTTCTGCCAGCAGTGTGCGAAGGCAGACTTCTGCACCCTTCAAATAAAACATCTTAATTCATGCATGGCTACATGTACAAACAAGTAACAATTTACATGATCTCGACAGATTCTTGGCATCAGTATTTTTGCGTGTTCGGCTTGGATTTTATTTGATAAGGACAGCTTTGTAAGTGTTCTCAGCTCTGGTGAGTTTTCAAGTTTGTCAGTCTATCATTATTCAAAGCAGCAGCTTACACAATGCGTGTTACTGCAATTTGCCCCAGATTACCTATAATAATGTATTAGAACAGGATGTTATCTCTATTAAAAAGTGCACTACTTTGCCTTAGCCAATTTTTAGTGTCCTTCAATATGATTTTGGTATTTGTGGTCTCTCAGGAGAAGAAGTGAAGGTGGTGGCTGGGGGGCTCTTTTTCATCGGCCTTGTAGTGTTTGTTGTGTCCTTGCTGGGTTGTGCTGGTGCCTATTTTGAGAGCAGATGTTTCATCATATTTGTAAGCATAACGCATGAAGTGCACAAAGACACTAATAATGCAGCAAAAGCTTGCTGTGAACATTTCCTCTTCTCTGTTTTTTCAGTATTTGTGCTTCTTGATCGTCATCATACTGGGTCAGCTTTTCGTCACCTTTGTGCTATTAATACGAAGAGACAAGGCAAGTCTTTACATACATTATTAATACTGTACAGCTGGCTTTAACTACACACGAGATTCCAGGGATAAAGTGATTAAACTACTTGTCTAACACATGTTTTGAATGTTGCCAGATCGAGCTGTTTTTGAGGGATAACGTGGACGAGATCATTAGGGAGTATGGAGGAAATGAAACCCAAACGTCTTGGAAACTTCTAGACGGTGTGCAGACTTCTGTACGTGGCTGATTTACATCTGAGCGCAAGATGAGCTATTTTAGCTGACAATCAGCTATAGGAAGGTGTGTTTTGATATAAGTGTATTTTTATGATGTAGGCAGGATGCTGTGGTAGGCTGACCCCAAATGAATGGAGGAATAACACAGTTATTCACTCCTGGGGGGTTACTGACATCTATCCTTGCTCCTGTTTTAACGGTACCTGCCCTGTAATTTTGCCTGGAACACACAGCTTTGGAAACGGATCAGACATCTATGAAACGGTAACATGTGTTGCCTTTTTTCCATCACTACAACCTTACTTATCCTCCTTGTTTTAATTTTGCACACTAAAACTTTATTTTTTTGGTTATAGGGATGTGAGAAGAACCTAGCAGACTGGCTAGACATGAATATAATTGTAATATTTGGAATGGATGTTGGGCTTCTTTTGATTCAGGTAAGGAAAAATTCTGGGTCAAATAAAGGCGTCTTAGATTAAACTATAATATAAAAAAAAAAGGTTGTATATTTGGAAGTGCATAATACAAGTTAAGCATCTTTGACTTGTACCATGTGACCATAAACAACAAAACCAGTCATAAGAGTCCAATTTTTTTAATTGAGATTTATACTTTATCTAAAAGATTAATGATGTAGCTAAGAACTTAATTTGGATGACTTTAAAGGTGATTTTTTTGCATCCTCAGATTCCAGATTTTCAGATGGTTTTATCTCAGCCAAATATCCTAATAAATCAATGGATAGCTGATTTAGCAGTTTTCAGATAATGTATAAATCTCAATTTCAAAAAATTGACACTTACGACTGTTTTTGTGGTCCAGGGTCACAAATGATGAACAATTGTTGTATGTCCTGCCTTGGAAGCGCATGATGCAGTTCAATTAAAGCATGTTTGATTTAGACAGCAAAATTAAAAACAAAAAGTAATTTGGATAATTCTCCCTTGCAAGTGTACAATTCAATTCATTATAGTGATTGACCTTAACTTGTATTTAACCTGGGTTAAAAATGAATAAACATATTTTTTGAGTAAAACTAATTAGAATGCATTTTAGTGACTGAAGCTTGATTTGTATTTAAAAAATCGTAATGTTTTCGGATTGTTTTGTCTTGCAATGCTCAGATTCTGCAGTTTATCTTTGCCGTCCAAACCTTCAAATGCATTGGCCGTAAGACGAGGGAACTGCATCCTAATAATCTTCTGAACGCCATGGAGGACAATCCAGCAGCGCAGCCTGAACCCCAGCAGTACAGTATGGAAAATCAGCAGTTAGACACTCAAGCCTACGACCCTCAAATGGACAATGGCTACTATCATCACAGTGGATATGTTGATGCGAATTATGACCAGTATAACAATCCTGAATTTAACGAACCCGATAACGGTCAGGTGTACAATAGCCATCCTAATTTGCAATACCAGCAGAGCTGCAACGGCAGTTACGGTCAGGGACACATGCAGCACCAGAACTACAATCCTGATGATTACTGAAGATTTCTTCTCTCATGTAACGTGATCAGATTGGGATGGGCTAATTTGCTGCTTTAAAAATAGTGTTCTGTATAAAGAGCAGGCTGTGGTCTCTGCCTGACCGGAGACACTTAAAACCTTCTCGTAAGACCATTGTTTTGTTTCACTAAGTTCAGGTTAGTGCCGGTTCCCAGGAGTATCATTTGTCAGACAACCAGCATCTTTTTCACAAACAATTCATTCCAGATCACAGAGGGCAAAGGCTTTTTAAGACAAAATATTTCTGTAGAAGTCACAGCTCTTTGATGACAGACAATTAACTTCAGATTTTATCGTAGGTTTCCATTTTATTGTAATGCCCCATGACAAGTTTACAGGTATTTTATTACTGTAGTAGTGTAACTATATAAAAATACTGACCTGAAATTGTAACCGATATGAGACAATCCACACAATATAACTGGCAACAATATTATTAAAACACTGTTATATGGTAAAAGCATTTTTTTATAAATAAAGAACAAAAATCTACATGATTAATCATACAATTAAAATCAAACATGTTTTATATACAAATGCTATATTTATATTATTTTGATTATTAATAATCGATAAAGAACATAAAGGACACAAACTGTATTTAAGAAGGTCGTAAACCATTAGTCATCCTTTGCTTTTCGTGCCACGGAGATTCCTTCCTATCAGTTGTCATATTCAGATGATTCGAGAGGTTGTTTTGTAAATCATTGCACACTCAGACCTGCTTTATGAGTCAGGAGTTGATGTTAATGACACTGGGGGCCGTTTAGTGTGTGAATGTATGTGTGTGTGTGTCGGAAGCTGAGTCGGCGAGTCAAGAGTGGGCTTTGACTGAAGTTTGATGGACGACACTCTCAATAGGCCATAAAGAGCGGGGTGTCTGTCTGTATGAGAGGGCCCTTTGTTATGGTCCCTCTGCGGTTGATGATAGCCAGGCTGACATTACCGACCTCGTGCGGTTATGAGTTGGCAGTCATGCTTTACGACAACAGTTGACAGCGCACGCATTGATGGAGACAATGAGAAAGTTACATGGAGAGGCGCTTGAGATTTCCACTCCCAGTACCTGATCCTGCTCTGGACAGAGTGATGCACAATGAGTCAATAGGGATTTTTAGGACTGTCTGGGCTGGGACAGTGACACAAAGACTATTCGAAAATAGCATGAAAGGTTGTATTTTTAGAGTATAGTTTATCTAAAAATCAAAATGAAGTAATTTACTCACTTTCTTGTCATTCAGACTTTTGAGGAATGCTAAATGAGAAATTTTGTAAAATGTTTATGCTGCTCTTGTAATACTTTGACAATGCTTGTCAAGCTCCTAAATTAACATAAAAACGTACCCTAAACACTGTTAATGTAGTCTATATGACTCATAGACATATTATTAAAAGCCAAATTTCAGCTTTGCACAAAACAGATCAAAATGTAAGTCAATACTGAAATTTCTCTCAAGTCACATTAGTTCTGCTCTTATATCCCGACAATGGCCTGTCAAGCTCTAAAAATGACCAAAAGCAAACACTCTGCAATGTAGTCCATAGGACTCATGGGAAATATTCTTTCTATATCTAATATTCTATATATAACTTTATATTTGCTGAAATTTTGCGCAAATCCCATTAGCATAAAAAAACCCTCATTGGCAAAAGTATTTTCAGGCAAAGACTGCATTACTCACAAAATATCAAACCAAGTGGCTTCAGCGAACCAAATGCAAAAACAGCGAATCTTATTTTTGCATCAATTTTTATCTACTGGTATAAAGTCATTGCACACTTTGTGGTTCATTACATTTTTATAAACATTCAGTCTCCATTTATATTTTCTAACCCATTTTTATCAACTGTGTACAATATGTGTATTACTTTAAAGTTCGTTTTATAAAATATTCTACTTGAAAAGAGTCTACAAAGTGTCTACCTAGTCTGATATTTTGTTATATAATGCATTGAAAACCAGACATTAAGTGCAGCCTAAGCGTTCAAACACTTTGTTGTACAGAAAGAAGCAGCATAAACATTGGCTAATCTATCTAATCTGAACAGTGAAAAATCAATTCTAATCTACTCAGTTGGTCTTAATCTCAAGACAATGTTATTGAGTTACAGCGAGCAGGAAAACAGACACCGGAATGATCAAGAGATGCTATAGCAAGTGAGATTGAATTATGGGGCATGAGTCATGTTGATGTTACATCTTTACCATGTGAGCTCTTTTCTCATGCTCTCTGGGTTTCCCCATGTTGTCACGAAAACAATCAGCTCTTGTTGCGCCGCTGGAGTGTGCGAGTTAATAAAACGCAGTCGGACCGATGACCTGGATTGGAGACCCTCTCAAGAGGGACAGAGACATTCGGTTCTTCCAGCCAGAGTGTGTTTGAATGTCTTAAAGTGGATGAAATGAGGGACATCAGATACAGGATCTTCTGAGGATCCCATCAGGTTCAGTATTGGTTAATAAATGAGTAGTAAACGCCAAAAATCTTGACACTATTGTCCACGCTCTAAATCAAACATGCTTCTAGACAAGCCCGTGCTCTGTTCCAAAGATGTTTTCTGGTGCAAAATAAACCACCGTCCTCATGCAATGGGGCTCTGGCACAAAAAAGCCATTTATCCTCCTTGCAGAGGCCTGCAGGAACAGCAGCGTTCCTCAAAGCCAGCGAGCTGCCGCGGGCATCACAGCAGACCAACCAATGTGCTCATCAAAGAGCCACACTTCCTGCCGGATGAAATTCTCCCATAGTTTTTAGGATTGCATCCTGTAATAACAGGCTCTCATTGATTGGTTAAGCTCCACACAAGTTGCGATTCGCCTCTTCTGCTTAATGTTTTTTGTGGTGAGCAGGTACGGCTTGATGAGTAAGTCTAGAATCATCTCATATGCATCCCTCCTGGAACAGCCAAAATATTCCCTTCATTGTCCGCTTCATATAACCGGAGATCCACCACAAAATACTGCCATTTCCAATGAGCTTCCTCATGCATTTTTAATTTAAACCTCTGTGTCTGCACACCCTAAAGAATCCACCCACGCCCTGAAAGGATGCCACATGTCGATGGAAAAAAAGGCTTTGTTAGGTCTTGTTTACTAAGTGGTAAACAAACAAAGACTTGTTGCAATTATCAGACTGCTACCTGTCCTGTTGACTGCTAGAGCTGGAATCAGGGTCCCTTTGTGCAGCTCCGCCGTGCGACCCAGTTCTGCTTGCTCTAGCTCCGCCGTGCGACTCAGTTCTGTTTTCTTCAGCTCCGTCCTGGGGCTCGTTCAAACTGACTTCATGCATTCTTTGCACACAACAGCAGTTTCTTCTAAATACCTGTGGATATATTGAGAAAACTTTGATGGATGACATCTCCTTTCTATCATAATTGACCTCATTGCATTGAGACGTGCAAAATATGGGTGTTCTCAAAGCAGAGAACTGTCAATGCAAAAATGCCAAAAATTTCATTGAGCGCCTTCGGGGCTTCCTCAAAATTGTGACGATAGCTTCTGCTGCCGGTAAACATGGCTATACTTTTTGTAAGGGTATAAAAGGGTGCTAACTTACCATCTTGACAGTGAGGACCAGAAGTGCCATGCTAGGGATGATGAGCAGTGCCAAAAGCCCATGAATCGCTCCGCTCATACCGTTCTGCTGTCTGCTTTGACCTGCCAGAACAAAAAAGCACATTCCCTTCTTAGCTCTTACACTATATAGCATGAAGTATGTGGACACCTGAACGACACACCTATTTGTGTTCGTTGAGCATTGCATTTCAAAAGCATTAACATTAATGTAGTGTTCAGTCTCCCTAATGGCTTCCAATTTTCTTGGAAGGCTTCCACTAGATGTTGGGACAATTAATATAAAGTAAAATTGAAGAAGTAAATTATGAAGTTAGGTTATAGAATCTTTTAATTGGGATATTAAGGTTGTCCATGAGAATATTAGAATAGTAATATGAAAAAAATAACACTGCAAGATACCAACAATTGACTAACAAAATTTGTGTTTGGACAAAATCTAGATTTTCTTTTCAAATTTTCCAATGATAGTTAATTAATTAATAGTTAATTATACTATATATGGTATTTCAAAAAAATTTTTTCCTCAGCTGAACTCTTTTAAAATATCTCAAGTACCCCCTCACATTTTAAGTTAATATTTCAATAATTGACTGGTTCTATATTTTTATTAAGTGTTTTTTTTAGTCTTAAATTATTAGTTTTACTTTAACATTTTTGTTATTTATTTAATTATTCGTTTTCGTCACTTCACAAACCACCTGCAGTTCCCTCATGACCCTTCAGGGTTTTGCAAACCAAAATTTAGGAAACTATGCATTATACTATTATTACAGACGTTGAAACTGAATTGCACATTGAAACTGGTTAAATTAAGCGCTTTTACTAATGTTACTGAAACGCATGCTATACATATGAGATTTACCATGTATTGCACATACAACATAAACAATTCACTTTGTGAAGAGGGCCTTTCTGTATTTAAAGCACAATGCATTAAAACACGCACAATGAATAAATAAAGCATAAATAATTCATAATACTCTACTGCAATTATGTAGCCTTTATAATGTTATTATTTTATGAGCTCAGGTTCTTACAAAAAGGGCGGTTATTTATTCTGTTAAATGTTGAGAAAGGATAAAACTCATATTATATCAAAATGTGTGAATATTGAAGCTTGTCTTTATATTGACTTTCTTAACGTAATTTTATATATATTATATATATATTTATTGTATATATATTATATATCGTATTTTTTATATTTATATATTAAAAGATAACAGGACAAAAACTTGGCTTTGTGAAGGTCTTCGAGTTCAGCCTCACCAGGACGTTCTCATGCTGGACCTCCCGCAAAGTGTTTTATACAATTCACTAGAAAGTTATTGCACGCTTGGATAGTATTACACTCCTGTTTTACAAACGAGATATTTACTGATTTTGCTGTGTGTTTTGCACTCATGTGCTCAAGTTGAAAAAAAAATAATGTGCAGCCCAGATGGAATCATTCTCCTTGGAACTTCTTTGCTTTATCATTTTTACATCCATTCCGTGGAATTCTCAGTTTTTCATCCAAAAAAGATTCCATCTAAACCTGCTCATGCATCATATACATGAGAAAAACAATGTTGTGCACATTCACCTGGTGTGAATGGGGGAGCTGGGGGAGTCTTGCAAGGAGGAGGTGCGCAGTCATGAAAATTGCCAAGCATGGATCCAGCCGCTTCTAGAACCTCTTTAACATGGTTAAAGTAACGTCGGGTCGGCCACTTTCCCCTTCTGTAGTGGCACTCAAATGTTTGCATTGTCACCTCCTAAAGAAGACAAACAAACCAGAGTGAACCAACAGCCATGACAACGTTTCAAAGAATGCGAATGTAAACGCAAAGGAAATTACCAGCTCCTCTTTGTCCAGAGTGAAACGAAAACCCTCCAGCATTGTTATAAAAATAGTGATGTTTGCTTTATTGGTGGACAGGTTGCCAAACTTGAGGGCCAATGTTTTTAAACTGCTTTCGACGTGATACAGGTTCACATATAGCCAGCAAGCTCCACCCTTAGATATTAGAAAAGAGAAAAGCTTATAGGCGTCACTTCTGGAACTGTCACAAACCACAACAACTCTTTAATACATAATGTTTTATCTGATAATGGCCCTAAAATGGATTTGGAAAAAAAAAATGTAATCATGCAATTGCATGATATTTACGTGGAGTGGAATTTATTTTAAAGCAGCAGGCATGAGCATTTTTAATTCTAAACATTTCAACATATGCTTGTTAGGGTTTAATATGGTTGGGTTAAGTCTAGAATATGGAAAGAAATCAAGTTCATAAATCTATGTGAACTAAATTCACCAGCTGGTTAAACTTTATAAAAGAAGTTAGTTCAGAGGTAAGTTTTACAACCATTTATTTGCAACATGATATTTTGATATCTTACACAAATTAAATTCATGTATAAAAGGGTGACTCAAAGTGTGCAAATAAGAGTTTGGGCCACTGTAAATGTATCCACATGAACAATTGAGCAAACTTAGTCAACCATATCATCAAATATTAGCATTTATCACACTTACCACATCCTTGGTGATGAAGTGGATAGGTATTCTGTAGTCACTGGGAATGTTTTCACTCTGATGGGTTTAATGGGGTGAAACAATGAAACAAGAATTGGTTGGTTGTATACTAGACAAAATGTACAAGCTAGCAAAAATTGGAAATATTATTGATTTATCTGCTGGGAAAAATTGCTTGATGGTGTGATGATCTTAGCTGGTCTCCCTGCCTAGCAAAGCTACTCTTAGCCTATTCTGTTTAGGTCCAGAATAAAACGTGCTTAAATCACCCCTAAAAGCAGCTTTCAGACCAGTTTCAGATCAATAAACCAACTGGGCTTAACTTCTTGTCCAGCACGGTAAGTATGTAACTACTCAGAAAGCAAGCAAACAATGAATAAAACTCATTTAGCAAATCTTACCAGTGTTTCCAACGTGGCGACATCATCTGTTAAAGGGCTTCCAAAAACACCTGAGCAGGTCACGAGCCCAGAAAAGAGCAACACTAAAATGCAAATGCTTTCTCCGATCTACAACGAAAAAAGTCTCAATGTTACACACAGCAAATAACGCGCGCAATGCCAACCAACTATCCAGTCTTAAAATGAATACATCCTAATCGTTTCACTATACAACCCCTAAAAGTATCGAAAAGAAATCAACGATTGCATAATTTGATTTAGAAAGCGAGTTGAGCCACCGCGCATTCGTTTACGCTGTGGGTGTGCGTGCGCGTCTCCAAAACTGCGTGTACTCACCTTAACCTCCCTCATGTGGAACATGGGAATATTAAAAACAAATCAGCCGTGTCTCCTTACTTTCTTCGCTTTGCCTGACAACGGAATGCAGGCATGTTTCCGCCTGCACACCTGACTGCAGATAATCACAGGACGGGCTCGGGATCAGTGGTTTTGGCGTGTCTTTCTCCTCTGGTCCCGATGGAGAGCATGGCGTGCTCAGTGCGCAATTTCGCCCTGAAGCGCTTCTGTGAATTGAATGGGGGCGGATGGACTTGTCCTCTGTGTTTAAGAGGTAGGGCGCTTTGACTCACATATAATGTGTAAAATAGAGAAAACTATTCAAGGGAACACGAGTGACTCATCCAGACCTCAAACACATGTGACACATGGCAGTTTCGTATGAAAAAAGAAAGGAAAAGGTTAAACCAGCCTGAGACTGTCTGCTGGACTTGGCTGATCTGAGCTGGTCTCCTAATGCTAAAAACCAGACAGACCAAATGAGATGAAAGTACATCAAACAAGCTAAAAATATGAAAATCCCTCTAAAGCCAGTCGAAAGTGCCCCAAACACTCTGAAACCAACCTAATCAGCCAGAAAATGGTTAACACCCTCTGAAACCAGAACCAGGCTGACCAACTGTAAAACCCAGCAGACTGACAAGCTGAAAAGTACCCAAAACCCCTGAACGCAGTCAGCTCTGGCTAGTTTAAATCTGGAGATGTTTGGATGGTTAATTCTGACTAAACTTACAGTAACTAAGTTAAAAACAAACAATGGTTTGCTGGTTTCATAGACATGAAAAATAGATCCTATAATTTATAGTATAGTAAAAGTGTGTTACCTGAAATTAATTTGTTGTGGTAATTCTATAGCAGCTGTGGGAATATTACAACTACAGTAATATAAGCAAACTACTTTACCCAATACTGTAGGAAGTGTTTAACAGCTATAGGGTAAACTACAATGCATTACAGTTTACAGTTTATAAGTTCACTATTGTTAATACAGTATGCGGTAGCATTCATTAAAGTGTTGTAAATACTGTAATTATACGGTATATTACACTTTACTATAGTATGGTTCAAAAACACTACAGTATTTCTTTATATGGGTGATAACTTGGTTTTTGGCACATTTCAGAAGGGTTATACTGTCATTTCTGCTAAAAAAAAAAAAAATTCTGTTTAAAAAGGTAATAATCTAATTACAAGATGATTTTGACAAAATAATTGCCGAAAAGTACATGTAGTTCATCATTAATACCAAACAATTACCAGTATTAATAAGTATTTATGTCGGTCATAAAAATAAAACGTTTTCATGTCAACATTAACGCATTAGGTTTTATGCAATGACAATAAATATGTAATATTTAATTGTTTATTACCTCATAATGCTTTAATGTCAACACGCTTGGTTGAACTGCACCACTGTACATTCTTTTAACTTAAAATAAATTTGGCTTCACAATTAAACATCAATTTGATATAACCCGTTTTGAGTGCTGCATAGTTAAAATCCCACCTATGGACTCAAATTAAACTCAATTAGCAGTCATGTTTCAACATAAACCCAAGTGTGCAGTCAGGATGAGTGTGCACTGCCACCTTGTGGCCACTAACTTCCATTTCTGTCAATGCATGACTGACAGGTGGATTAAGTTTTGACAGAACGGGTGTATCCCATACTTGTTAGGAGACAATATAGGGTGAAGTTCAAAATTAAAATTAAATATCTTGTGCAAATAACATTCCACCCTTTCACGTGATTACAAACAGCCACCTTTACATGTTGATTGCAGTACCTTTCGACAAAAGCATAAGTAAAACAACTGAGGAATAGCAACTTATCAACAACCATTTAATGAGTTAAATAGCATGAAAAATTGCATTTGTGCTTTCGTTGTAATCTTTGGGACGTCCACGGTGTATAAAGAAAGGTGTTGCAGGTGACAGCTTAAAAACGGACTCCGTTAACATTCAAAGCCAATTACTGTACATAAAGTACTGTGTGTTTGATGGAGTGGTTTTGACACAAAGATAAAATTGTGTAGTGGTGACACGCAAAATCTGAGGTGTGTGATAGGCAGGAAATCAAAGATTTGATCGTAGAAAAAAAAGTTACACCTGAGAGAGAATCATTTGTCATTGCATACGGCCAAAAACAAAGGCACAAAGTGACAGTATCAGCTCATTTTCTCTTCCGGGGGGAATCAGAGTTCTTTTTTTCATTGGAGTCCTTCTTGCTGCCCCGGTTAGAGGGAGCCGATGCTTGGCTTTTCTCAGCTGTCTCAGAGGGCTCCCTGGGTTTCCTCATCTTGTGATCAGCTGAAGCTGGTCTAGGTTTTCGGCCACCTGACACCCAGGAGAAGACGGATTTGATGAGGCAGATGCCGGCTAAAGTAGCTAACAGTGTCGATAGCACGAGGGACCCCGAGAGGCCTTTGAGGTGCTCTCGAATGAGGCTCACAGCTTGGGATACAGGTGAGTCAGAGCCGGGCTGAGCTGGGAACTTCTCCTGCACGCAAAACACACGTTTCAAATCAGTCATCAAAACTCTATTACTTTTCCCAATGCATGTTGCTGTTCCTATTTTACCTTCAGTCCAGCTTCCTCTAAGAGTTTCTTGAGCGCTGGGTCATCGAGGTTCACAATTGGAAAAAACTCCCTTTTGAACTGCCGCCTCCACCAAGACTGCAGATGGGTCCTTCCAAAATGACAAACACAAGTACACTAAATTTGAGAGCAGATTCAGACCGCAGCGCTGTTTCTCTTCTGTCACTGGGTTTCAGGAACTAACAGCTTGACAGATAGCATGCATTTCTATTTTTATGTGGGCTTTCAAAAGGTGACCTCACTCCTTTCTCTAAATAACTGTGCAGTAGATGCATTTATATTTTTTGAAGTCTTATATACCACAGCCAGCATCATTTGTAAGCTGAAGTAACCCTTCATCAACTGCAAACCTGAAATGTGTTCCCAAGTCAAATACAACTGAAATGTCTGTAATTTACAAAAATGTTGTGTCCTGTTAGTCTATTAATTATACAGTGATAGATAGATAGATAGATAGATAGATAGATAGATAGATAGATAGATAGATAGATAGATAGATAGATAGATAGA
>JAUCNO010001091.1:5003872-5046434 GCA_032353835.1 Enteromius viviparus | reverse complement strand
ATAGATAGATAGATAGATAGATAGATAGATAGATAGATAGATAGATAGATAGATAGATAGATAGATAGATATTGATTTAATATAAATATTTATGGCTAGTTTCAAAGCAAGATCATTGTATTTTAAATGTATTTTATCTATGTATTTTAAGGAGACAAATAATAGCTTCACACAGTAGTAATGAAAAAACAACTGAAAAGAAAGTAAACGGTTACCGTGTTCATAGCACGCACTAAGGCACAGAATCTACGAGCATGCAGCACATGAAATAAAATGACAGTACCAATAAAGTGGAAGAAAAAGGCAGATCGAAGCATCCCTAGTTATTTTCCCCTTAATTATACAGATTTACATATTGCATTTACATTTAATGTTAACTAATTTAATCCAACTTAACTAAATTAGTTGTTTTAATGCATTAATTATACAGATTTAACATTTACCTGTATATCATTTAGCTTTTAAAGTCATTATATAAATTGATGTATTAGCAAAATTATTTTCTTTTGTATTTAATATTAATATGAATTCGGATTAGTTGATTTAATTTATTAACTACACAGATTTTTCAATTAAATGCTAAAAAGTATTTACTAAAAATGCTAACAAATGGAACATTTATAAATAATATATTTTTAAAATTATATTGCATTTAATATTAATATTAAGGACTTACTTCAGATTAGTTAATGTATTAATTACACAGATTTAACATCTACCTGTACATAATTTAGCATTATCATTTAAATTATGAAAAGAATTTACTAACAAATGCCAAGAGGGGTAGTAAAAAAAATTACGCAATTTGATTATAATTATAATATTAATTCAGATAAATTAATTGACACTAAATTACACAAATTAAACAGTGAAATACATTTTTAATATTATTTTTTCTCCCAAGAAAACAAGCATAATTAATATATCAATGGAGTCATTAAAAATAATCTCTCTATTTGCAAAAACATCAACATCATGCGATTCTCACAAAATCTAAAACCAAGAAAATATGCACCTTAAATAAATGTAAAACGAGTGTTAAAGAGGTATAAAGCTCACTTGTCTTTCGCAGGATCTGTGAAGTGATAGTTATAAAGCTTGGCTTTGATAAAGACTGGTGGCTTCTGACTGAAAGGGTACTGCGTTTCATCCACCTGAATCAGACTGACCACTACAGAATGGAAAAACACAAAATTAGACAATTCAGTTTCATCTTCTGAGTAATTAAGCAGATGTAAACGGATAAGTGTTTGCTCACCCTCTGGTTTGCCCTGTAGGAGGCGCTGTAAAAGGCCTGTAAACCAGGGGCTTGTATCATCCCCTCCTTGAGCTGCCTGCCACATCAGCCACTCCAGCCGAGGCTGCTGAGGGCCTACTATGGGTGGGACTGCATTCACATTTCCTGGTTTATACATCACGTTCATTTCCTGCAACAGGATAAGAATACAGCAGTCCACTAAGTATACACTTTAACCTTTCCATTGAATGGAGACTTTGTGGAAACAATGGCTGGGACATTATAAAGAGTAAAAAAGCAGCCACATCCTTCTTACCGTCCATGTCAGCCCATCATAGCTGCCCTCTAAAATGATCTCAGGCCTGCCCTCAGCAGAGGTCATTCTGTGCTGGATGCCGTATGCCCCGACCAGCTGGTACCTCTCTACGGCGCTGTACACATCCCGCACTGCAGGTAATACTTTACTAATGGACATGCCAGCCATGGATGTGTACGGAACCTGAGAGGAAACACCAACACACATGCACATATTTACTTGCCAACAAAGACTGGTAGAACTGCCTAATTTGTAACAGTGCAATCCATAGATAATGTTTTTTTGTTGTGCATTTAATGATGCATTAAAATTATGAACACATTGAATGCACATGTAGGTCATCTGATATGGCATGCAGTTGCTGCAAGATTGCTATTGCAATGCAGTTATATGACTCTAAAATTCAAGATGTGAGGGGGGAAAAAAGACCCATATGAATCATGAGCCAATGATTCAGTGAAACATTCATAAAGACTTATGCTAGACTCGCAGGGCAGTTCAAATTTCATATTCAGTGTATCATTTTATAAAAATAAAAAATCATATCTATAGTTTAGTAATCATTTAAAAAAAAACTCCTAAATGCCAATTCAAATCCCATGAACCTCATAGCATTATTAATGCAATTGCATTGTAAATGACTTTATGCAACTTCTAAACAGTCTGTGTGAATATATTTCAAATCACATTTCAAATGCAGCTTCAGAAAACAATATTACAGCCACATTACAGCCTTAAAGGTGTGTGTAACTATTCCTTTCTAAAACCTTTTTAAATGAAAGTATATACAATGCTTGCTTATTTAGTTAAGGGTAATTGCTCAGCACGAATTGATGTGCAATTAAATTTTCTATTTAAATGAGCAATTAACTAGATAAATGAACTGGCACATCAGGTATTTAATTCGATAAAAGAAGTGTAATTGCTTGAAAGCCGTACTATTTGCACACAACAGCAGGTAGAAATGCCTACATTGTACCAGTCCATATAGATCAGGCTTACAGACAGCAGAGGGCGCTGCATTGCTTGTATGTGAGGAACGTGTGAAAAATATGTTTAGAATGTTATAATAATACAGTTATACTATTTTTCTAACTAATCAATAAACAAAGTCACCAATACAATTATGTAATATTGAGCCTCAGAAAAGGTATGCATTATTACTGACCTAAATCAATCAATTCTTGACATTGCAGCCGTATGTAGTACATCTAACTTACCACACTGAGAGCAAAGACAGCCACAGCAGCTGCTGTGATGAGCGCCCACTGAACGAGAGACCAGAGCTTGCTGACAATACCTCGTGTGCACACGCAACTGACAGAGGAAACAGATGGGAGATTTCTTGGCTTGTCGTTTGCACAATGGACCATGGTAAAATCATAAGGTACTTTTTGTATGAAAATGATCAGATTCTCAACCATTCCTGATAGTGCTTACTTCAGCATAGCACACACTGCTTCCCAGGTGAAAGACAGGACACCAATCCAGATAGTGATCTCCTGAAAACCCTCCAGAAACGCATTAAATTCCTTTTGAGTGAAGTCTGAAAAAAAGTTCAGAAACAAATGGAACAACAATGAATTAAATAGCAATTAACTGATGGAGCTATATTTTGATTTGAGAGCGGACACGTTGACTAAAACAAAAACATTTTAGTAACACACCAGCACATCAAGCAGAGCAGGGTAATCATGAACTGGCCAGGAATATTTTGGGTTCATATTTCAACTCAACAGCAAAAGAAAAAGTAATTAGCAAATTTTGCATATGAACGTAAACTAATGAATATTTTTCTGCATTGTTACATCATAAACTATCCTAACCAACTCGTTAATGCCAAAAACAATATTTCTACATTAAATATATTATGCCAAAAATCATAAACATATTAAGATAATGTTCCATTTTGTAAATTTCCTACAATAATATAATATTTTTATTAATTTCTGATTAGTAACATGTATTGCAAAATGTATCTCAGCCAAATACGGTTTTATCCTAACATCAATGGAAAGCTTATTTATATGATATATAAACCTCAATTTCAAAACATTGACACAGACCTATGTCAGTTTTTCACCATCATCTCCTTTGCAAATCAGTTTTACATGACACATTTTGAAGTCTCACTCACTCGTTTTGGATGATAGTGTTTTTTCTTCCCAGTTTATCTGTAGTTTAAATAGAGTAATGAAACAGTAGAGGATGAACAGGTAGACAGCTAACTCCACCAGCAGCATCAAATAAGAGACCAAGGTCTGTCCGTAACCTGAAAAACACAAACATACACTGAATAAAAGCTCAAAAGTGTGACCGCTAGTGTACTACTGGCAGAACAGATTTAATTAACATCTACCCTAATGCATTTTTACTGAGATCTTTTAATGAGCCTATTAATCAGGTCATTAGTGGAAGTCAGTGGCTATCCAATCAGACATTACTGCAAAAACCAGAAGTTACAGATGTGTCATACTTTTAGACTTTTTGTCCTGGCCCTTCTTTTTCTTTGGACCAGTATTGGAGTGAAAATGGTCATCATCCAGTAATGAGAAGCTCAAGGCGATGCTCAGCAGGTTCAGAAGGCTGCAGTTACCAGTGAGGATGTAGCAGAGCTGGAGAAACAGCTGATAAAATTGTAGAAAAAGGCGTAAGTGGAAAGTGTCAAGGTGGAAATACAGTTCATTATTCATATTTAACTTTGAACTCGCAAATTGCAGCGGATCCACTCTTTATATTTTCAACAGGAGTGACACCTATTTCATTTAATGTAAACATGCACGAACCTGAACGTAAAAGGCGAACAGTCTCAAACGGCGAATGGGAGCAAAGAACGTCACAAGAGGAACGATGATCTCACTCTGCAACACAACCACTGCTCCAAATCTCAGCAGCCAATCAGGAAGCTGATGGACGTACCAGGCCAAAGGAGTAGGGTTCATCTGGTTCTCCAAATTATGACTCAGTGCTGCAAAAGAGTTTTTAAAACACTCATCTACAGACGAGCCAGTCTTTCCCACATAAATGTGCTGTCTGCATCACAGTTCTTGGCTATTTTTACTATTACTTCAAGCAAATTCAAAGAAATAATAATTCAAAGTGCTCTTCAAGCCTAAATATCAAGCAAAACAGCATGAAGAATGTTAAAAATGATTGATTTTACCTGACAGGTCATACCACGCAGGGTCGCCGCTGGCCAGCTTACTCACACCTGTGCAGAAGGTCAGCCGGAAGAACAGCCAGCGGGTCAACCAGAAGCTCACAGGGTCATGAGAACGGTAAGAGGAGTGACGCCGCAGCAAACCCAGTGGAGCTACAAGAACAGCCAGAAGCCCAGCCTCCAACAGCAGCGTATCCCTATTACAGCGAAACTACAATTTACCTTGATAAAAGAGTTCAATATAATGTTTATGCACCAAAAGCACAACTCATTTCCAGCATGCAGAAACAAGGAAATGTTTATTAAAGTGCACCATTACGGGTTATGAAAGATTCATATTTTAGTTTAGGTGGTCCCAAAAAAACGATTTGTTTAGGGATTCATTTTTTCAAACCACTCCAGTGATTGGTCGATTTAATTTAAAGTAGTGTTTGTGAGCTTTTAACACTCCAAAAGTGACACCTAGTGTCAAAGAATGAATGTGCATTTTCATTCAGACCAACAGGAAAAGCCAACAAGTAGGTGGGCAATATGCTAAGGTGTCATTTTGTTGTCAACATTTAATATTTTGCAGGATGTTTTCTTTCACTTAGAGCTGTGATACAAAAATGTAAAAAACATTACCTTTCATGCAATATGTAACACCGCTCTAAGTGAAAGAAAGCATCCTGCAAACTTCTTTTAAATCTGAAAGTGCACTGTGTATAAAGTTATTGTCTCTCAAAAGAAAAAGTTGAATCACTCTGAATCACTGAAACGAGTCATTTTCACAATGAATCCCATTGAAGTCAACATGAAACATATGCATATTGCCCGCCCACTTGGTGGTCTGAGTAAAACTGCAAATTCATTCTTTGCCACTAGGTGCCACTTTTGAAGCAGTAAAAATAGCAGTTTCGCTGTACACAAAGCAGCACTGCACCAAACGCTGCTTTATCAGCCTTTACAGGCATGGTTCTATTAAAACGAGACCAATCGGCCAATCACAGCATTAGTGTCACGCAAAGGAGCAGGGGTTTGGAAAAAGTTGCGCGATTCATTGTTAGGGACCAAATTATTAACCTTAGATTTCCCATAATGGGGGCACTAAACGTTTAAATTCAAACCTTTTTTGTCATGTGATGATAAAAAGTAGTTTAAAACCACAATTAAGTTGATTGTATCCCTTTGATATGCAGTCACTAGTGTGTTTAAGATGGTTGTTACTGTTTTTTTTCTTACATATGGATGGGGCTCTTTAATTATAATTAAGTTTTTTGGCCATTTAATCAGAAATTCTGTTAGGAATCAAAAGTACAAATTGCACTAACTGATTAGTCCTTTATTAAATTGTAATCATAACAAATATAATGAGCAGGCACATAAACTGCAGTGAAGTTCACATGCAAACACACCAAACAAGAGGTTATGGCTGTGTCAGTTACACCAAATGGGACAAATGCAAGTCATACATAAATTGTGAAACTCACCATTCAGAGCGGAGGAAGTCGCCACCGACCTATAAAGCAAAACACATGCTGTAATCACATGCTGTAAGTTATGTTTCTACAGAGTCATAGAAGCATTGAAGAAGATATAATACTGACATTATAGAGTGAGAGGTAGAGGACTCGCAAAAAGAAGTAGATCACACTGTCTCTCAAGGGCTCCAGCAGCACAGCACACAGGGCCAGAGCCACTCCGACCAGGCACGTGAGCTCCAGGACCTGCTGGGGTGACAGACCTAGAGACGGCCCCAGACTCAGAAGGGACTCCTGCTCCAGCAGGGGCCGCTGAACTTTTGGCACCTGCAGGCGTACAGGGAGAATACCATTGTCTCCATACAAACCTGTCCGAAAAGAAAAGGCTTAGTTAGTTCTGATCATTCTTGGTGTTATTTTGCATGATATAACTGAGCACATATCATATATATCTTGCATTGGTTACATATAAAAATGTGATAACATAATACGACCTTGAAACAACTTTCTATTTCAAAAAGACAGCACACAGCACATCCAGTTTGGTCTTTTTACTTGATGAATACCAAAGCGTTATTTAACTATGAATTTGTAGAAGCCAATCTGTGTTTTGTTTATATAAATAAATAAATTAAATTGTGCAAATATACACCAATATACATTAAACATAATAAAAATAATAGCAAAAAACTAAAACATTAAAAACAATTATATAGTCTTTCAGCTTAATGCATGCTGATCGCATTCAGTTTTTGTTTACAAACAAAAAAATATTTGCATGTATATATTTACATTCATATAATTAATAAGATGTATAATTTTTTTTTATATAATTTCTTAAGCATATACGTGTGTGTTTATATTAAAAAATAAATACAGCACACATATGTAAACAAAAACTTATTTTAGAAGCGACTGATCGATTAATTTGACAGCATTTACTGTATGCAAAACAATAAAATAAGCAAAAGAGTAAATGCATAATATACTGCACCTAACTTCACTAAAATCAACTGAGAGATGCATGTTTTTAATACAAGATATGTTCCTGTACTACCAATCAATCAAATATACAAATTAATAAATACCTGCAGCCTATTTTACTTCTATTAGAGCTTTTTTTGGGAAGTAAAACAAGTTCTGAGTACCATTTAATATTGACCAAATCTGTATTGATGAGTGAGGCATAAAAGAGTGGCAATATGGTGAAAGCAAATGTGCTGATAAGAAACACTGCGCCATGTGCCCGGTGCTGACAGATTACCCTCGAGGTCTGTACATCATAATAAGTTGTGTTTGCTCAATGATAGTAAAAGCACAAAGCATCAAGCGTCATGTAAACACTCATTCACCACACCACCACAGACACACACTGCCATAACGATGAGCAAAACAAACCCGTCCTTTGACTAATTTAATGCCTCGCAACAAGTACAGACACCCCACATGTACCAATACCACTGGATGCACACAGGTGCACTGTAAAATACTGCTTTAGGCTACTGGGTAACCGTTAGCAAGCAACAGTTCAGAGAGAAAGAGAGAGATCCGGAAAAACTACTTTACTGTTACAGAACGTTGACAAACTAAACTCATTTTTAAGGTGGAAGACGGTTGGCAGAGGTTGCAAAGCCACATTTTTGGCATGCAAACCACTGCAAGAGTGAGCGTAAAGCAGGCTGGTTTGAGTTAGAGAACAGGCCGGGTATTGTGGTGGTGCCAACGTATGACTCACGCTTGCTCTTTGAATTAGCTACTCCATTTTGGCATTAGACCCAGTTCTGCCACAAGCGGCTCCTCCAGGCACACTGCCTTTGAGGATCGTTTCCCACGGGAGGAATCAATCACTGAGAGACCTGAAGTTCAGCTCTGATTGGGAAATATATTTGCAGGAACACGGAAAACGCCGTTTTCTGGCTGAGTGCTGAACACGCACAGTGGGGCAGCAAATAACCCAACACAGAATATCAAACGGGAAGAGAGCTATTATTCAGTGCGCATCATTTCCTTTATCTGTGAGCAACAGAGTTTGCTGGTGGTCAGATTTGGCAGTACTCAGTTTTTTTGTATAGCAAAAGGTTTTCTGATTTGCAAAATATCCATTAAAAAACAAAACAAAGCACTATATATTTAAAAATGTACCTCATAGTAAGACAACATTAGCTAAAACTGGGGAATGTTGTCACAAAAGGTCAATGTGTCTTCATTATGGCCTTTTTTTGCACCTGTTATGATGCAAGCGTTAAATGTGTCTATTTTTTGCAGTAACACTTTGAAATAAACCCACTCGGTGTACACCATGCATATTTACAGAGAGAAAGAGTATAACCTTGGACTTGGTAACACATTGCAAACGTATGAGTAACAATGCTTCGAGGTGAGAACTTATTAAACTGGATGAGGTGCTTCTTTGTACAAGGGCTGAGTGGAGCTTATTGACACGCTAAAAGGTGTTGTCGAAACATGCTGTAGTAAAAAAAGGCGTTATGAACACATCATACACATGGCACATGCATGGAGCGTTTCAGGGACAAAAGCTCACAGGCCCCTGAGTGATGACGGGTCACTACAGTGCGCACTCAGCACTAACTGGCGGGGCTCCCAAATATCAGCACATGTGGAGGAACTGAAGCACTGCTGCATTATTCACGCGGGATTTAAGTCGTAATCTTGTATCAAATCCACTGCGGAAATTCAGCTCGAATGGAGATGCGGTTTGTGCACGAGGTCCTTTAAAAGTTTGAGAGCGATCCCCCCCGTGACACGGTTTTTGCAGGACAACTAACGTTAACGTTAGCGATCAGCGCTAATGCATGAATGAACAAAAGCTATAGTTTTGTTTTCGCCGACATTCCAGAACACAGTTCAAGTTCAAGTTCAAGCGCAACCATTCATTACTGCCGCACCCAAAATCCACCATAGCCGCCAAACGTCCATCTGCAAAAAAAAAACACCCCAGAAACTTCCCTACCTGGTATTTGAACGTAGATGGATGTAAAAGCACACACGTAAGCAAGCGCAATGATCCACAAGAACCATTGTCTGGGCGTTTTTACTTCCCCCATCTTGGCTGCTCGCTGGAGGGATGAGGTGTCACTTTGTTTCGGGTGACTCGAGCGCTGATGCTCATTGGAAAAATGAAGAGGATTCAGAGGGGTGGAGTTAGTGATGATGGGAAATCCGACTCACTTCCGCGAATCGGTTCTTTTGAACATCTCGTTTGATTCTTTTACGGGCTGACGTAACCACGCTATCACGTGGTCCACCGCATTCATTCCAACAAAATTCGTAAAAACGAAAACGCTCAAAAAGATCGGTTTAATATCATTTGCACTTACATTACATCATACTAAAATTAATTTAAAGTGGCTGTTTGTGCGCGAGCTCATAAAGCCAAAAATGGAGTGAGACTTGAGAACCGATTCGGAAATGAATCATTATATAAAAGATTCGATTTAAAAGAATGATTTGTTCACTAGTTTGTGGCACATGAGTGAACGTTACAATAGCATTAAGAAAGCAGAACTATTCAAGCGTCAAAAAAAGATTTTTTCCCCCCAAACAGCTTATGAACCTAAAAACAACTTTTAGCCTATATAAAATCAAATGTGTAATTTTTTTTATTTCTAATAGCCTAGATAAAACGTGATATAAAGTATATAAATAAAGTATTGCTTTGCAAAAAAACATGACACATACGGAGTTTAATGGATATTTTAATACATCTTTATTATAGATATTAGGCATTTTTGGTACAAGTTTGTATCCATGAGTGATAGGCAGATACTCGAGTAAACACAGCTGGTTTCCGAGGTTCACATTTATTGCCGCCCCATGTTGTTAGTCCTACAAGGTAGTAGACCCCATTTTTTTCACACATAAGGGGTGCGCCAGAGTCCCCCTACACAAAATAAAGAATTAAGTGACCGTGTGCATGTAAATATAATTGTTGAAACTACTTTAAGACTATACCAAGCAGGATGTGGAGGCTGCTGCGTCCGTACACAGAAGGGACTTCATGCTGAAATGGTCACCCCATTCTGTTTTACAGGCTTTCTCAGAAAGAGGCTTAACTCTGGCCATATGCAGGATATCAGGGTGCAGATCCACTAATATCAGAAAATAAAAGACAGCTACTACCAGAAAATGTTAAATAACAATTAGTATGTGACTGAGGACAGAGCACGTACAAAACAGGAATAAACAATAAGCAAAATGTTGTTTTGTGGTGTCATTTTGTCCCCAGATATAACATTAACAGCAAGTCCTCGTTCTTGAAATGTGCTTCTGGTCTTCTTTTGTATGATTTTGAAATGCATGTTTCTCCAATCAATCAAATTTCAAGCAATAAAATATAATAATGTAAAATAATCATTCAATCCAAGTGATTCCATGTTTTTGCAACAAAAATATGGTAAAAGCTCCAGAATCCCTGCAAAACTAATAAGTGGTTTAAAGAATGGATAGGTGGGAAAAAAGGAAAGACATCCCTGACCTACACAGGACTAGCAGTTTGGAGAATGGATGGGGAAAATGAAACGGTAAAAACTTCCATATATGTCGTAACCTTGTCCTATATTGGTCTTTTTATGATCTACACAGGACAAGGTAAGCACATAGGTTTGGAGAATGGAAAGATGAGGTTATGAATGCTATTTCATGTTGGTTTCAGTGCTGAAGCCTGTAACTCACAGGTAGTTTTTCTTGGTCCCCAGCCAGTTGTCACACAAGATGAGGTGTTTTCATTAACCATTTGATCATCTTTATCCGTTATGCACACTGGAAATATTATCGGCCCTGGATGAAGCACACGTTAAGCTGTACAACTCTAATTTCTGATGAGGATCTCATGAAAAACAAAGTGATTCTATACCGATTCGAGCTGGCACGGATAAGCGGATCATGGAGAGATCAGAGTCCGGTGGGAAGGTGCCAGTGTTAGGCAAACTCTGCACGCTTTCCACAGTTGCAGTCTGACCCGACATGAAGTTCAGGTCATGAGCTCCCAAAACCACAACATCTCCAGCCCTGTGGGATGAACTGTCAGAACATGACTGAAAAACAATAGATGATCAGATGACTCTTGCTTACTTGGTGAGGCAGTGGCGTGGTGCCAGAACCCAGTGGGAATGAACAAGGATGCCGCTACAGTAATGTGTATCTTGACTCTGGAGGCTGACGTGCCATGGCCAGGAATTCGGACAGGCCTCGCTCACGTTCTCCACCTTGAATGTCCCGTCCTCTGAGGACACCACCTGCGCCAGGCCTGCAGGCAGTTGGCAGGGATTCACCTTGGCCTGACCACACTGCGCTGAAGCCACAACATGGAAACGGACATGAATGACAACTAAAGCAATTGGATAGGTACATGAGGTGAGTCTTACCAGTTGAACCAGTTTCAGGGCTTTCGGAAACGAGTTCATCTATATGACACAAGCAAAAAATACAGCAGTTTTTGAGCAGCCACGGATATACATTGCTGAAATCTGAAGGTTTATACCATGGATTGAAGACTCTATCCATTGTTTGTAGGGGTATAGTGTGGTGTAGACCCCAGGTTTTTGGGCCCGACCACATCCGACCCCCCAGCTGACCACTCCAGCAAGCTTGTACCTCTCCCTTGTGAAACATGAGAGGGGCCCACCAGAGTCGCCCTGATCCAGAGGGGTCAGAGGGTCAATCACATGTAAGAGTGTTCACATCAATAAAGGAAAAAAAAAAAGGGGTGGGGGGACTGTAGTAAAATCATTGTTTTTTTTAAATATAATAACAATGATTTAATTATTATTATTATTATTATAAAAATAAATGCATATAATGGTTACTGAGAATACAAAATAATAGGTTTAGAAGGTTTCATTAATACACAATTCTAATATTATTTTTATTAGTAATATTACTAATAATTTTAATAATGATATTAATACCAATAATTAATAGCACATTTGTGTTTATAGTAATATGATATATTTACTAATATTACTTAATGTAATAATAATCCATATTAAATCGTTCCTCTGATATTTTTTGCATGGCACATCCATTGGCAGACAAGTTTTATATATTTTATAATAATTACTATAATAATTACTATTACAAATAAAACAACAACATTACTAATAATAGTAAATATGATAATTATTAGTATAATTATATTATATAATATTCATAGCATTTCAATATTAATAATTTATCAAGATGATAATTAAAATTAATTAGTTTTTTTCTCAGCTGTTGCACCACATAGCATGGATCTTTTTTATACATATTTTTTTATTTAAATTTTATTTTAAGTAATTTTATAATAATATTTTATTCATATATTCTACACTTATTTTTATAATAAAACGAAAAAAAGGTAAAAAAATAATGAAATAACAAACTGTATTCTCTTTGATGTGATTAAAAATAAAAATATCATCTTGGACTTTTTACTTCAGAAATAAAAAAAGCAAACTTATTTACCTGACATGCATCACTTCCACCAGCATCCACTCCGGCACATATCATATTCTTAAGCATTTTCCCTTTGAAATATTTGTTACATGTTTGCGGCTTCATAACAGTTATGTTGACCTCTTGGAGTTTGGAGGCACGGGGCCCATCTATAAAGAGACAAATTCATCAAATCACACATAACCATTACTAATTAAGCCCATTACACAGGTAAGACAAGACAAGGCTAATATATTTCTGCTATTTAGAGCCTTACTCTCTCTGATAGCACCCCAGCCGGTGACAGTACAGTTTTCGTGAGGGGGCAAATCACTGTTAAAGATGGCAACAGGCCTCACGCACTTATTAAACAGCAGGGGACTCCGCAGTTTCACCAAGGCAATATCGTTCTCATTTGTACTTTGGACGTAGTCCTTGTGGGAGATGATTTTTTCCACCTCTGCTGTCTTTAAATAAAATGCACAAGAGAGTTACACAAAGTAAAATGAGACAAGATCCACATAAGGCGGCAGTGAGATGTAAATACACACAGAGACACTCACTTGACGGGAGGTTTCATTCAGATTCTCCAAATCGTGCATTCCAACCACAGCGCTCCACAGCGATGCCTTTTTATAACTGTTCACGAGCATGAATTTTAGATTAGGTTTTTTAACACTTAAACTAAAATGGTCAAACATTGCAAGAGGAAAGAGGAAAAACTAAATAAAATAAAATTATTTACACTTTTAAAACAAGGGTTTAAAATGGTACCTTTTTGGTTACAGCAGCTTGTTTCTGGAGCAGTACACTTTAATAAAATACTTTTCTTTCTTTTTTTTACCTTTAATAGATACATATTTGTACCTTAAGGGTATGTATTACTTCTAAGGTACCTTAAAGAAGTTCAGATATGTCATTTTAAGATAACTGCTCCAGTAACAAGCTGTCCTAAACGCTTATTTTGTGTGTAAAAAAATCAGTCTGAAAATATGCCTAATATATATATTTTTAAATTATATATATTTTTATATTCTAGTTGCTTTTTGGCCTGAATTTTAGTTAAAACACATACGCGAATTTGGGCTTATTTAAAAGGCAATTTTCTCTCTATTTATTTTTTTGCCAGATTCCAGATTTTCAGATATTGGCCAAATATCATCCTTTCTCAACAATCTATTCAGCTTTCATATGATGCCTAAATCTCAATGTCAAAAAAGGACCCTTATGAATGATTTTGTGGTCCAGGGTCACGTATTTGCAGTCATCCAGGTTTTATAGACCTCTGTCGGGGGTCTTACCGTCTGAAGCAGTGGCTGGCAGTAATAACCCACCGCAGGTTGAGGATGGCACCCCCGCAGGCTGGCATATCGGAGTAATGCAGGGATACCTGCCATGGCCATGAATGTGCCCATGCCACCTGCCCACCTATAATCCGGCTCTCGTCCTCCTCCACCCCTGGACTAAACACACGTATGCCAGCCTGGTCTGGAAAACAGTGCAAGGAGTCAGGTTTTCACAAAACCTATCATAAGCACGGGTACATTTGTAGTAACAGCCAAAAACAAATTGTACAAAATTATACAATTTCCTTTTATGCCAAAAATCATTAGGATATTAAGTATCAAAGTAAATAACTTATTTTTTAAATTAGTAATAGGCCTATGCATTGCTAATGACTTTCTTTAGACAGCTTTAAAATAAATTTATTTTGCACGTAGATTCCAGATTATCAAACAGGTTAGCTGTATCAAATATTGCGTTATAGAAACCGCACATCACTTGGAAAGCATATTCATTCAGCTGTCAGATGATGAAGCAAGCATATTAGTCTCACCATAACATCCATTGTCAAAAACGCAGTTTGTCTCACTTGAAGCGTTCACGTTAGGATTCTCTCCAGCATCTTAAAATAAATATGACGTTATGTATAGTAGGAAATCGCATGAGCAAATCAAGATATTCAAATTTTGCCATGATTTCATCATAAAGACCAGCTTGCGATGCAATAGTCACTGAGTCTCACCAAGGTCAGCTTCGGTCCAGTTAAGAGAGAGTATTAAAATAAATAAATATGTTCTACACATGCTCACAGTTGTGTTATTAAAATGCAAGTAGCATCGTAATAATACAAAGACAACAACACAAATAGCAAATACAACTCGTCACACCTGTCGCAATTAGCGTTTAATTAAGAGTGGAGCAGTTCAGGATTTCTCCACTAGATGTCAGCAGAGACTCGAGCGCTGATTTTATATTTATAATGTTGTGTTGAAAATGCGTGCAGAAATTCAAAGTGAGTCCGGCTACAATCTCACCGCGATTTTAATCTTGCTTTGGTGAAACTACAATAAACGATGTTTACAAATGGTCGTTTTACAACAGAATGTCTCACGTGGAAAAGCCTAATACTTTATCATTTATGTAGCCAACTCAATTTAAAACTAGCCTGATGGTTCAGTTGCATATTTTTATTAAGAAAGCTTTATATTTTTAACTTTTAGTCCTGTGTATTCTCAATAAACATGGGGTTTCAGAGCACTACTTAAAGCAATATTTACACTTCTAACATGTTTAGAAATGAAAAAGCAGTTCAGGTTCATGCAGGATTCTCCCAAAATGTTGCTAGATCAGATTAAATTAAATATTTATATTAAATTCAGTTAAAGAAGGGACGGTATTGCCAAATCTGTTTTTATATCAGATCTGTGTGTAATGCAAGTATGAATTTAAAACAGTGGGGTGTATGTTTAATTACAGAACAATGCATTTCTGTGTTTTTGAGCACCTAAACATTTATTTTAATAAAATGTGATTGCATGCATAATGGCTCACCCAGAGCAATATAAACACCTCCAAACATAACACCACATAGACTGGTATTGGATATATTTATTAAATAATCATATTACTTCACATTGGTTTCTGCTATGACATGTTTAGCACGGCTGCTGCTTCTGCCGAATTCAAGAAATGTTCTTGATAACAGTTCCTATGGCAACGAAATGTAAGTGCAAAGATTACGGTGTAATCAAGAGTACCGCATGACAAATTCCGGCCACTGGAAAAATGACTAAAATCCACCAAGTTCAAGGATACGTCATTATGTGTGATATTCATAATTCCAATTTTTAAGAGACTTCAGTATTATAGCTTATGAGGATAAAAATTATATGTAATTCACTGCACAGGTCAATTTGCCTTTAGTCCAAGATACATTCCACAATAGTGATGCATTACAAGATAAAATATCAAATTAAAGCACATGATGAATGACTTTTTTCCCTTCATTTAAAAATCATTATGCGACAAACAAAACACAAGCAGACCACCCACAACTGATCATCCGTGTTCATGGAACACAGTAGACAGTTTGTCACATTTCATAACTCGCAGCATTTGTCTGAAATGCTTTCTTTTTTCTTCACTGAGTGAGGTTTTGCACTCAGTGAAGCGGAACGGAGCTGCAGTGGTCGAGTGGAACCCTTTCCTGTGCTCCAATTCAAACAAGAACAACACATGCTCAATCTGTGCTGGAGCGCTTAGGATGACACATGGGGGAAAAATGGTGAGAAATATGTTGCTGTGAGATACTGCTGTGATGTGTTGAGGTCAATGGTATCTGCGTGGTCCAGCCCTGGATGTAGAGGCTAAAAAAAAGTCTTTTGGATTAGTTCAATCCGAGGAGCTCTCTGTAAACTCTGGAGGGAAAGGAAGTGGTCACTAATCATCCCCTGAGTCCGCCCCCTCTGAGTCTCTCGGTTGCTTGTCCTTCATCATTTGGCCGATAGTTTAGGTCACGTTTTTCCCCTAGACCCCTTGGAGTTTTTTCTCTAGTCTGTCCAGCTTGGCCAGGTTTTCCTTCAGCAGTTTGGAGCCGGGTGAGAGGAGAAGAGCTCTTTGGTAGTACATTCGTGCTGCTGCATAGTCTCCCTAAAATAAAACAATAAATAAATAAACACTGAACAACAGGTTACAATAGCGTGAGGAAACGTCCAGCTCATATTTCATGTAATCAAAAGGAATAAATATGCATAGTGAGAGTTTTGATCGTACTTTACAAAAAGGCCTCCATTTGTTAAAACAACAATAGTTAATGTATTAATAATTAATAGGAAGTGTCAAAAATTGCACTTTAATTTTAATAAGAATTAAGGACATTTCCTTAAAAAATCTTTAAATTTTTTTAAAGATTTTAACAAAATGTGACTAAATTACTATTTTAATGCTTTAATTATAAATGTGTGAAATTATTTTGTGTATTTAAAAATATTTTTTGTATTTAAATTAATGATTAAATGCTTAATTAAGATACAAATTTGATCAATTTTTTTAACTCATCAAAATATATCTGACTTTTTATATTAACGAGAGAATAGTGATTAAATTAATATTTTTTTTACATATTTGTATATAGCTAATTATTTAATAGTTTACTTAATTATTAATTTAATTATATTTGACTTTTGAAAAATGTATTTAGTATTTAATTTGTATTACTAGGTATAATAAAATGCAATTATTATAACTTATTACTCATACTAAAATTATATAAATGTGAATACATTATTATATTTATATTTCTTCCCTTGCATTTTAGTAATAGCCACTTATTTTACAAGCTACTGAGAACACATTATCAAAAAAAAACAATGTTACAGTTATTTATGGTCTTATATAAATATATATACATTTTCTCATAACGCATCATTGTGCTTTCCTTCACATTATAGTAGTAGGAATTTATTTGCAAGCTACTGAGAACATATTAGCGAGTTATTTATGGTCCTAACCAAAGGCTTTAATTTCTGAATGCAAACTATTTCTTTATGCAAAACAAAGTTTTCATCAGACCTCAAAATGCAGCCCTCATACCTTGATATGCTGAATGCCGCCCATATTCATCCAGGCTTGTGATTGGTCAGGTTTGAGCTCAACAGCAAGCTTGTAGCTCTGAAAACATTAGATCAAGACATGACATTTTATATACTGTACAGGATGTGTAGCCAATGATGATTTCAACAGCACTAAACCACCAGCGAGATTCAACCTTTTCTAACAGTTTTGACCCGTGTAAGAAACACGATCCACTTTAAGATTAAAAAAGGCGCATTAAACAGTCTGGCTCCACCGCAGATGTGGTGTTGAAATACCGCAAAAAGCCTTTTTGTTCAGGGCTTTGAACTGGATAGCAGAATTATGTAAACCTGAGACCCGCCTGTTCTCGTCTGTCCTTTTGTGGTCTAAATAAAAGTAGAACCACAGGCCAAATATTGGTGGGAGACGTAGAATGAGTCCAGGATCGAAGAATGCAACCAAAACAGTCCTCGTGCTAACCAGAAATCCTGCTGAAGAAACTCAGTCCTCAAAGACAAAGCTTCCAGCATGAGATGAAGTTTATATTTGGAGATGAAAGGAGGCGGGTGATGTTTCTTTGACAGTATCAGGGCACTGGCAAGAACGGTGTGAAGGTGAGAGAAGCAGCAAGCAGCAGAGAACACCATTATACAACACTTAGTCTCATGACTATCAGCAAAACTCATTCATATTCCAGCTTACTCTGACTGAGATTTAAACAGGAAAGCGTCTGACTGACATGGAAATCAACCCATCAATCAGTCTTTTGTGTTTATTGTAATAGATATAACCCTGAAACCAAATTGATATACATCTTGACAAGTATGTATTTGCTCTGAAAAGGCTTGAAAGGTTACGTTTTCAGTCAAAGAAACAATTCCACTGTAGCCAAATATTCAATTTAAATGCAGTAAAATTCAGTTAATCTGGTTAAAAAGAATCAATAGATAAAACCAGAAAGAACTAAATATATAAATAAATAAAAATAAACAAACTGGTAGCATGCAATCTTTGAAGTATGTATTCATTTGAATTCATAACAGGAAAGCACCATTCAGTAAATAACCTTTATGAACTGCATTTCTGCATATATTTAAAATTAACTCCAAAATTATTATTTTAAAGTATTGAAAATGTAGAACAAAAATATTATTATTAGAATTAGAATTAGTATTAGAAAATACACACACATACACACAGAAATGATGATGCAATTAATGAATTCTAAATAGTCTAATTATTGTATGCAATGTAGTACATTTTTACAATTATGCTTTAGATATTCATATTTATATATCACACAATATAAAAAAAAATACAAACTAAATTATTTAGATAATACAAATATAATTATTAGAATTTATTAGTCATGCTTTATTATTTTCTTCCTTCACATTACATTTATAGGAGTTTTATTTTATTTTATTTATTTTTGAGAATATATTGTAATAAAAATATCTACTGTCCCAAGTTAAGGCTTTATTTCCTTTATAGGAATATTTCTTTTTCAAAAAAATAGTATGCTATTTATAAACTCTTCTCAGAAGACTTACAAAAACTTGTATATCTTTACTTTTTGTATAAATCCGGACAATTAAATTCCATTTGGGTATAGCTCTTGCAATTTGTTCGTGGGATGTGCATCAGTCGGTTCGTGAACTAGGCAAGCTAAGACACAGCAAACAAGAATGTGAAGAAAGGGAATAATTGAAGAGCTCCTCGCTCAAACTGACAGCTGCAGGTGAAGTTACCTGGAAGGCTCGATCGAGCTCGTTCATCTCTCTGAGCTGGTTGCCCATTGAGAAGTGCAGCTCTGCCCTCACCGCGGGGTCTGACGGATCCTGCTGCAGTGCTGTCTTCAACGCATCCAATGCCTGACACACACACACTTATTAATCTAAACTTCTTTGTCTCTCAGGAGGCATAGAGATTTCTCTTTGAGAGAGAGAACTGCTAAACTGAGTAATAAAGTAATGTGTAAAGGCATGGGTAATAAAAAGAAATTACATGCCATTTATTTTAGTCTTAGACGCCCCACTGAGATTCAATGAACTGCAGTGACGAAATTGGAAGCAGGCAAAATTAAGATGAGGCATGAATTGATTCACAGCAACCAATTATGTGTTTGTGTTTTCAGTTTTAGTACGGGGGTAATAAAAGAGAGCGCGCATGAATTGATGCACACAAAGACATGTGCACGCACCTCAGTGTGGTTGCCTTGTTTGCTGTAGATGGCAGACAACAAGCGGTAACATTCAATGCAGTTGCTGGTCTTTGAAATGATGCCCAGGGTCATTTTCTCGGCCTCCGCAGATCGACCTGCCATAGCTAAAACCTGCGCCTGTGGAGACAACGAGATGGGAAGAGACAAAACAAGTTTAAAAAAAGGAAAGAGGGAATGAAAGAGCAACCAGAAATGAACTTGAAAGGTCCCGGCCTCTGTTTCTTAAGGCGGCGATGTGAATCACACTGAAGGGTCTGCGGAGACTCAATTAAGCTTACGTTCTGTGCTTTGAAACAGTCCAAGAAACCGTTTTCAAAGGCCGATGCCAGTGCTGACAATTAGGGGATATTTCACCCAAAAATGAAAAATTGCTGTAATTTGCTCAACCTCAGGTCATCTGAGATTTCGCTTCTTTTTTTTTTTTTTTGGTCTGTTAAACAGTAAAGAAGATTTTTAGCTGAAACCTTGGTCCTTAGTGATTCATAACATGAAAGTCAGAGGCTCCACGCTTTTTTTAACGATCAACTTTTTTATGGTCTTTTAAATATAAACAAAAAAACATAATGGATCATCATTATTTTCAGCTGATGAATGATATAAACACTGACAGCCAATCAGATCAATCCTGCTATAAGCAGCTCAAGAATTTAAATATTTAAAAATATTGTCAGACATCAATAGTCTCATCCTTATAATGAATACAACATATTAAGCATGGTATAAACCAGTATAACTGTCTTCATCACAGCTGTTAAACCTGTAAACAACATTCCCTTTTGTACTAAACTTGCACAGAACTATAAAAAAAAGAATAATAAAAAAAAAGCATATCAAGGAAGGAACACAAAATGAATACCTGTTGCTCCTGACAATGTATTGAAGTCTTATGAAGCAACAACATTATTTATTACATTACTGCCTGTAATCCTAAATCTCAGGCAATTATATCTAATTCATTTCTACTTTGTTTCAATTCATTTGTTCACTTATGTAATCATACCATGCCATACATGTAACGTATACATAATTATGTAAAATGTGGATGTTTTGCAAGTCTAAAGCATATGAAGCGAATAAACCTAAACAAAACTGGTTGGATTAAAAAATATTTTTTAGTTTTTTGCTAAAAAAGTGCGTAATCTTCACCAAGGCGAGCCAGATATCAGTGCTGTCGGGCTGAAGTGTGGCCGCCTCTCTGTAAACCTCCAGTGCCTCCTCGTATCTACCCGTGTTGTAGTATAAAGCCCCAAGAGGGGTCAGGATATCCACTTTACGAACCACTTGCAGTGCCCTGAGAGACACACAAACACACACACACCTGTGATTTAGCTGTGCGAGCTAGATACACCATTTAGACTATTCGGTTTCATTTGATCTCATCTTACCTTTTGTACCATAGCTCCGCCTCTTTATTGTCATTGGACGAGCGAAGAAGACGACCCAGGTTCACCATGGCAACATAGTGAGATGGCTTGAGACGCACCGCTTCTTGGTAATGAAAGGCTGCACGGTCCCCATGACCTAAAACGGAGACAGCAAGGTGATGTGTAGGCTGTATAATATGTGGCTGATATGAAGCATGTAACATAACACACGTGTAGGGCCCTATGATAATGGAATCTGCAGACAGAATCACGGAATCTAGTTTCTAGAATCTAGAGTCTAAACGGATTTTACTGCATAACACGGAATGTCCTGGAATTTGACAAATTTTGAATGCATAAATCTAATCAAGAGTAGGTTGGTACACTTAAATCAAGATGCAATATGGACTAGTCTCTGCTTATATTAAGCAGAAAAATACTATTTAAATATAAATTCTGTATTTTTGGTGCGTCTCTGTGCAAATGAATGCCACAGACACTCAGTTCATGAGCATTTTACTGTTTTGTTTGAGAAAAACTATCATCATGTCATAAAGGGTGACCAAATTTTAGTTTCCAAAAAAGAGGGCAGGATTCAAAGAGGTTGGGGGTGTTGAGGTACTGTAGCCCACAAAGTAGCCTCAACAGTTTCAAATGAGCCTAATTCTGTGGAAAGAATGTGGATTTGGCAACCCTGCACCAACATGAGCTGCATTTAAATATTTTAAATACATATTGATGGCAGCTCCCTGATGCGTGAAAATTATATTCAGCATTAGAATGGCAGTAATAGTCAGATGTTGGGAGCGGTGCAGAGCTTTAATACAAAAATGCACACAATAAATGGAGACTCTAGAAAGCAAAAGCCAAATCCTGGAAATTTTGAATCAATTTAAAAAAACATTTTTTTAGGTTCAAAAAGAGAGCATGTCATGGGGAAAACAGGATGTATGGTCACCCTAATATCATATACACACAGAAACATACAGGTGTTCACAGCAGCGCGTCACAATAGCATCACGGTTGATCTAGTTTAAAGAGTAGTAGAAGTTTCTTACCTGTGTCCACCAAGAACACGCCGTAGTTGTTATGGAGGTCAGAACTGTCAGGGCAGTTCTCAATACCCTTGGTATAAATTTCATTTGCTTCTTTTGAATGCCCCTACACAAAAATGAAGAATTTTTTTTTTTACCTTTATTAGGTATTGCAAAAAACAGACAAAAAAGGTAGACTTTGCATGTGTATCGTTTACTAAAACGGGCACACAAGTGACAGAGAGCAAGACCTGGTCAGCATATAGAGAGGCCAGGCTGGAGTACGCATCAGCAAAATGGGGACCGAAATGAATCGATTCCTTCAACATTCTCTCCGCCTCTTCCTCCTTCCCCTGAGTCCTGCAAAACAATATCACAATCATCCTCTTCCTCGTACACTGAACCTGATTGCAGCAGCACAAAAAACATGAAATCACTTCTGTGAACCACAACATCAAATGCTATTTTTATCCTTTCCAGCATTCAACCTTGGAATACGGCATACACAAGCAGCATTCAGAGATCTCAGAATGCTCAATAGCATTTACTATTCAATTTACAATTCTGTGATACAAATGTGATACAAACTTGCAATTTTAAGAAAATAATCTTTGCTTCTGAGTTTATAACTCACAATTCTGACAAAAGAGTTCAGCATTGCAAGGATATTTTTATTTTAAGGGTTTCCACAATTCAGAAGGTTACAGATTTGTGTATTTTATGGCAGCTTTTTCCCTTTTTTGTTTCTAGTTTCGTACCTTTCTATCAAAATTACACAATTGCGTCTCACAAAAAGAGTTTATTACACAATCCTGACATTATACCAATAAATAAAGCCAGTTCTAAAATTAGAATTGGACTTTATGACCCTCAAATGCATTTATATCCTGCATATATAATTTGCTGAGAAAAATGTCATAATTGTGAACTAAAAATGAAGTATTTACTTCAGAAGGTAAAGAATTGATGTATTTACTTTAGAAGGTTGCCCAGGTTGAAGAGAGCTCTGTTGTGTTGAGGGTTAATATCCAGCGCTCTCCTGTAATAAACTTCAGCCTCCTCTGCCTGGTGAGTCAGGGTGCCCAGATTATTCAGAGCACTGGCATGTCGAGGGTACAGTCTATACAAAAACACAGAGGCAATTTAAGGATTTACATAATCAACTGAAAGCAGTGGTTCTTAACCAAAGTATGAAGGAAACTGGGGTATTAAGGTGTATTTTGGCAACTGGAAATGTTTCCGTCAGCAGACAAAACCATTCAGTGATAAATTCTTCTCATGCTCACGTTAACACACTTACCTGAGGGCTGTTTTATAATGGTAAATGGCTTCTTGGTTTCGTCCTCTGTCCTTCAGGAAGTTAGCATAGTTGTAATGAACTTTAGCATTGTGAGGTAAAGTCTGAATGCCAGACCTGACAGAGGAGGGGGACCATAAAAAAAAACCAGATCAGAACCCAGACGGCACAGAGGGAAAAAAAGCATATCATTTTGAAATGATAAAAATCCAAAGAACACAACACAAATAATGCTAAATTACATTTAAATGTAAAAAATAAGCAGGAATATCATAGTTACTAAAGCTAAAACTACATAAAATCTGTTGTTTGCAACATTTCTGATTAACTTTTAACATTTTTTCAAACACAAAACTAATACAAATGACCTTAAAATTTAAATGAAAGCCTATTAAATAAAAATAATAAAAATAATTAATTAAAACATCTTTAAAAAAATAAAAATAAAATACAATTGACAGAACCAAACCACTTGTGTAACACAATATTTGTTACATCTATATTAATATCTCAATGATGATAAAATAACACACAAATGTACAGGCAAATTCAAATGTAACCAGTTACACATTAGATGGTTTCTAGCTGCTCATTAACCATCTAAGACAGATCAAGATGGTCTCATAGCTCAGCCAGGCCCTCTTCACTTGATAATTCAGCCACCTAAACCAACACCGACCAGCTAGAAACTAGCTACAGTACTATATTACAAAAGCCATCCCTCGTTTTAAACTAGTTAATTCTAGATCTTCCAGCTGGAAGTGAATATGAACATTCACACACCCACACACCTGAACAGGGCTTCTCTAGAAAGCCAGATCTTGTTCTGTTGGACAGTCTTCCAGGAGAAGAGGAGGAGGAGGACCAGCATGGAAACAGTGAGTGCGGCTGCTCCCCACCGACTGACCACTGAATACAGTCTGTTCAGCCCGTGCACCACCAGAACACAGTAACCCATACTGGACAGACACAAAGACAGGGATGTTATGGAAAAAATCCTTTGTAATGTGAGCAACACTGCAGAAAAGGATGTATTAGAGCAGTTTTGGAACAGACCTTTGTGTATAATCCACAGGTAATGTACTGTAGAGAGTATTGCGGGTGGAAAATGGCATATTTTAAACTAGGAAGCCAATGCATTTCAGCTTTTAATGTTATCTCGTGTATTTAATGTTATTTTAGGCAGCTGAAGAACTATTTCCTAGGTGAAGGCTGCTAACTCATGAAAAATAGCAATAATATACCCTTAAAAATGTTCAGTCTATGCTAAATATTCAAAATCGCAACGACTTGTTAAAAATCATACAACTCTTACGAAAGCATCTACTTTACTTTAATATAATTCATTTGTGTAACAGAAATGCTGAATGTCAAATTATGCAATGACAATTAAAACTAAAAGGTATACATACAGGTATAACGTTTTCATTATTTCTTATTTTTTATACCACAAATAACAGGAAATAAATAATTATGATTATATGAATTGCCATTAATTAACTCACTGCAATATTTGAAATTTAAACAAAATAATGATTTACATGAATACAATTATTAAATTGAATAAAAATGTAATAAATAATTATATAATTTTATAATTAATGTATAATAAATGACATATATATATATATATATATATATATATACACACACACATATGCAGTAATATTCTTATATATATAAAATAATAATAATAACGTAAAATATTTTAGACGCACACACACACACATATATAAATTGTGTGTGTATAAAATCTTTAACATTATTTATATATATGTAAACATGCGCATTATAATTAATTAGCAAGTAAATATTAAAGAAGAAATGTAGAAGAATCAGCTTAAATGAAAAGAAAACCTAAATAACATAAATTCTAAATATTATTGTAGAAATATATAATTGGTTTGTGTAAATTATTAAATTAATTCTATTTATTTATGTATTTATTAATTTAATTAAATTTGTTGCAGTGTGGATTGGCTATTATTATCAAATTAAATATTGTGCTAATTTTTGTAATCCTGGTATGATCCACCAGGAGGCGGTTCCATAAAAGAAGATTCGATTAAAAGCCAGGCTTATTTTGGTTAGTCAGGCTTAATGTCAGTAGATTTGTTAGCAAATAAGTAAGACTAACTGAAATAAGCCTGGCTTATTTGGTAAACTAGTTTTATGGAACAGGCCCCTGGTAAGCATCAAGGCAAAAGCATTTTAAATTGAAAACACAAAATCAGACACATCTGTGAATTATATTTGCTGAATTGAGCGCATATTTGGAGAAAATCATGAGAAGGAAAAAACGCCCTTCAATCCTTCAGCCACAGGAAAGGGGCTGATCCAATTCCACAACTCACACTGTTAATTTTCAGACACTGGTGTCACTGTTGACACAGTCGAAAACAGCTCAAGCTAAACACAATTACACAAATCTTCCATGCAGAGAATATTACTTACTAGTGTTGAAAAAAAAATATTGTTATATCAAATAGCATATTCTCTGGGAATATCCGTTTCATGTTTTTGTTTTTACTTATTCAGTGTTTCTGGGGCTTAATTTGGATTCAATATCTTCAAATCTCATTTTATTTCTTTGTCTCTCTGCTATGCTTCACAGAAAGCGACATCTCCCTTTCCCTGTCAACACCCACTGCTTTAACAACAGAACATATGAGAACTCCTGCGGTTTCACACACACTTTCTCTGCTTCTCACACACACTCATACACTACTGAAACATGTGGCGTATACTCAGTCCAAACGAATTTGCCTAGTAATTCTGTTGTGAAGAAGCATCAGTTGAATAAGAGAAAAAGAAAGTGTGCTTGCCTTTGCAAAACTTGCATCCATAATGCTAAAGCGTTATTTTTGGTTGCTAAAATATGAAGTAATGCAATGCTCTATGATATGTTGCTCTCTAAATATGGTTCAGATTCTTCCTATATAAGGCTGTGAGATTGTTTTGCATATTTTACCAAAATAAATATTTGAATGGGTGCCGTCAGAATGAGAGTCCAAACAGCTGACAAAAGCATCACGATAATCCACAAAAAATTCACATGACTCCAGTTCATCTGTGAAGTGAAAATCTGCTTGTTTGTTGAATTAAAAGTCATCAATAAGATGTTTTTAACTTCAAAATGCAGCTCTTCACTTCACAAGATATTAATTGATGGACTGGAGTTACATGTGGATTTTTATCAGCTGTTTGGACTCTCCTTCTGCTGGCACCTGTTCACTGTTGAGCATCCATTCGGTGAGTAAATGATGTAATGCGAATGATTTATGAGCAATAGTAACTGTAATGTTCCCCTATTACTTCTACCGCACAGACACAACTAAAGTGAATCAGAGCCTGAAAGCAACTCACATTCCTCTCATAGCTTTTCACTGATGTGTGTGTGTCGGCATGTGTGTATAAATGGTTTGGCCTCTGAGCTGCATTGCCGCCCTCACGTGTCTGACTACGATTGCTGTTAGCACTAACAAAGACAGTGCTAACATTTACCCAGCATGCATAGAGCAGCACGGCCTAAACACCAAGATAAGTGCCCATCTGATACTAACACAGGCCATTAAATTCACTGAGCACAAACCACTCATTACTCATAACTAAGTGTACTCAGGGATGTAATGCTGTGTGTACTTGTATTTCTGTGTGTGTATGTGGGCGTTTGTCAGGTCACTGCTACTCAGAGCTAATAAGATCATTTTTGAACAACCTCTATTAAATACCTCGCCTCGTTTCAGTTTAATCTCATCCGTTTAGAAAAATACAGATATACACGTTTATAACAGATCAGTGGTGCATTATGGGAAGCAGGGCTCAAGACAGATTATGTACTGTTATCAGTGGTGTGTCATCCCCACAGCAGGATGAAGGAGAACGAGGGAGAGAAAAATGGAAGTTAAATTTGTATGCTTCATATAAAAAGTCAAATGAAGAGCAAGGAATGTTTTCGCAGGCCGTCGCAATATATTTTTACAAGCACGCACGCACACAAACCTGGGCATGTAGAGAACTCTTTCTGCCACCACAAATCCCACGCGGAAGAACAGATTACTGGCTGGGATGAAGGGAAAGACCAGGAACAGAACGCCCACCAACACCTCCTTTCCTTTCATCTTCTACAGAAAGAGGAAAAGTGAGACAGATTGAGAGAGAAACCAGAGGCTGTTTGCTGTTAGAGAAACCAAACGTTTTCTGCATTTCTTTCAGACAATGTCAGTAGAGCTTGCCTTTGTAAAATCTGCATCTGCACTGTTATTTAGTTACTAGAGTGTTGTTGTGATACTCAGATTTTTTGGTATATTTCATCAGATTATTATGCAAACAATACTCAAAAGACTAAGAAACCTTCGATAAAAGTGATAAAAACACCTTTCAGGTCATTGACAACACCACTGACAAGTAGAAATTGAACAAAAGCATATACAGTACCAGCCAAATGACTTGTTGGGGTCCCCTTGAAACACTTCCATTGTGGTCTGTGCTATTTGTAGCATGTTTATGTATTTGGTTGCTGGGAGGATTGGTTATGTATGTGTAAATCTCTGTATTTGTTTGTGACTATGTGCAATGTGTTTCTATATTTGGTTGTTGTGACTATCTGCAGCATGTTTGTATAATTTGCTGCTTTGAGTACTTGCAGAAAACTTCTGTATTTGGTTGTTGTGAGTATTTGCAGCACATTTGTGTATTTTGTTATCAATCAATCACTTTTATTTATATACTGTATATTTATATAGTATGTGCAATTGTGCATTGTGTTTCTGGATTTGGTTGTTATGGGTATTTGCAGAACACACTCTTATAATAATGTTTTCCTAATTTTTTGTGTGTTTTTTGTATTTGCATGTGTTTTCTATGGTACTCTGAGGTGGCAAAGTTTTTTGAGTGGTTAACTCAGTCCCTCAATAGGCGTAATGGTTTTTATATACTATACAGACTGTATGTGGTATTGTCCTACACTGACCCTACACCTAAACCTACCCCTTATAGGAAACTATGTGCAATTTTAGATAAAAAAAACAACACAATTTAGTATGTTTTTTAAGCCTTTTGAATTACGAGACCCTGAAAATGTCCTCATAAAACCCCTTTATATTGTAATACCCATGTCATTATACAAATTTGTGTCTTCATAAACCACATAATCACACACACACACACAAAATGTCATAAATGACTGACACATTGTTTACTCTCTAGGCAATATTTCCACAACTAAGATGGTGTTTTCCTTTTGAGCTCCCATGCCTTTATTACTGTTTTTTTTTTAAAGTGTATCATTGAAATATGAGCTAAAGTTGTTTCCACTGATGTACAAGTTCATTAAATATGACAGCAGAGGAATCGATATGAATTGGATATGAAATGTAAGGTAGAACAAGGGGGAAATCATAACTGTATCACGCTCGGTTTACTTTCAGAAGGCCGATATGCTGATAATAAACCATAAAACCGAAGCCACTATCTAGAGGCTCACTCTCATATCCACAGACAGGATATGAATGCTTTAATATTGATTTCTGTCTTCCAGTCCATCAGAAACATTAATTAACTTCACATTCAGCAACAAATAAGCAGACATGCAATGACTGTGTCAAGAAATAAACAAAAGCTCGTAGAAAAATGTGCTGATAGCATTCACGGCCACAAATCATTAATATTGACTGAGTGTGTTTTTTTGCGTTTTGCATGAGGTGATTAGCCTAGTAAACATTCCTGAGGAGACAGACTGGAAAGTCATTTGGGTGAAGCGTTGGCACACAGCTCCATGCGGCTGATTGGGGGACGCCTGCCAAAAGACGCCTATGATAAAGGTGTGGCCATGCGTGCTCATGTGACTATGGGAATATCGCTAACCTGATTTTACCAAGTGCAACATGTGCACTGGAACAACATTGTGATCAGATTTGAAGAAACTGTTTACAGTTTAGGCTTACAATCAATGTTTGGTGCTTGTACAGCAGTGTCACTCATCCATCATTTCCTCTGATTTTAGGCATTAATCATGCCTAAGGTTAGGTTTAGGTGTAGAGACATGGTCAAATATTTTTGCATTAAAACGTGCATGGGAAGATTTCAGTGACAGGGGAAGCTATACATTTTAAATGTCAAATAGGTTGTCATTTAGTTTCAAAAGTGTAAAATAACGATGAGTCCTAGCCACCGGGTCTATATCACCTCAGACGACCTCAACCAGATTGGTAAGTCCCATAACAAGGCTTGATATACATTTTTCTGATAACATACAGGCTATTTGCACACTTTTGTAGTCCACCACAGTGATTTTGTAGTGTTATTAATCATTTAAGTTTCCATAGTTTTGTTTTGCGCTTTAGATATTTTTCTTTCGTATTCATATTTGTTTCTGTAATTTTACTACTGTATATTTCTAGAATTTTTTGCATTTCAACTTTAACTTTATTTACTTCAGTTTTGTCAAAGCTTAAAAGCAATTTTAAACATAAAATATTAAATGTATTGATCTGCCTTCATTATTTTTTTATCTATGTATTTCTTCAATAAAGTACAGAAAATCCATTTGATTTCTTTTGGTCCATTAATACAAAAAGAAATCAAAATCAATGCAAACACAGACTTAGAGAGACTCAAAACCAGACAATGCTCATATCCACAGAGCCTAAAAGCTTATGTTTTTCTGGGAAATATTAGAGGGCTAAAGCTGGGTCATTAGAATGATGATGGCTTTGGCATTATCTTTTTCGCCAGTTGCCATGGCAGCACAAACAGAGGTCATCCAGAGACTGTCCCAAAATGTCACTGGGCCAAACTCTATTCAGTGGCCCTCTGCAGACTATCACCTCTCCCTCAGCTTTGCTCATTCATTCTGCTTCTTCCCCTCGGTTCCTTCCTTTATTCCCTTCACCTTGGCTTTTTTTCAGTCCTTCAGTTCCCTTTCATCATAATTCCCCTCCCTGAGGTAAGCAGAATAGTTATATGATAATACAAGACACTGCCACTGCAATACTGCTATAAATAGTCCTTAATAAAAAAAAAGGAAAAAAACGTCCTAATAAAGAGGTTGAAAGGTCTGAGGGCACTAATGTGTTCTTATACATTTGTATTTAATGCACATTTTAATGTAATATTATAAATTAATATATTTGGTTCACGTGACAAGCACGGTTTAAGAACGATTTAAAGAGCTTCAATGAAATGATGTCATAATGTTTCTTTAATGTTCTAAACCTGTTTCTTACCAGGTTTAAATTCATTGTGGACTTTTGAACCCTAGTGTATCCAGAACATGCTTGGACTGGAGGATCCTTTTACTTCACCTTCATATAATATGAAATCTGAGAGAGTTGTCTCTATAAGCTGAATGAGAAAACCAGTTTTTTTTTTCAATATTAAACACTCATCCTCATCTCAATCAGTAAAAAAGAGCAGGCAGTTTACGGACACTGGTCTGTCAGCATGTCTCAGACACACACTATGAATTATTCAGTCAGTATGATATGAGATCTGCTGATCAGAGACTGGAATATTCCCTCTCTTTCTCTTTCCCTCTGTCTGCCCAGCCATCGTAAAAAATTATTTTCTTTCCAAAAACTCAAGGATTGGAGAGCAGAAACGTGAATGTTTCTAAAAGACCCCTCAAGGACAGAGCCAACACAACAAAAAGAGCATTCTGGGGCCCGACAATGATTTGACATTCTATTGCCGTTTCTCAAATGTTTTACAAAACGAGCATGTGAATGTTTTATTGGTGGCTGAAGCTCTCAAGGACTCAAAACCTTGACTGCTTTGCTATTGTGTCTGCGCTTAAATGTTTTTTTTTACTCATGGGCTTTTTTCACCACCCATTATGTCAATTCATGACCAAAACATAACAAATTACAAATACTGGTGTATTTGGGACTAATTAAACAAAAACATGCATCATTTAGGCATATTAAAAAGTTTTAAAAGTGCTTAACGAAGGTCTTTGACTGCCACGGCAAAGTTTTAAAATGCCTGAAGATGCTCTTTGACTGAAATGGTGTGCAGGATCTTTTTTTTTAAGTGTCTTTGATGCTAAAATCATATTCATATGCCATATGAAAATGATATAGGAAGAATTTGTCAGCATACAGTATGTGCCTCACAAAAACTGCAAGCAGAAATAATTGCCTGAAGACCTGATAAAAAAAGAAAGCATCTCACTTCATGCACAACGTGTGCATTAGCTCACGGCAAACATCTGCTTCACGTGAGCATTTGCACTCATTTACACAATCGCTGCTATTTTTCACGGGTTGCTATGGTGATGAGTCGCGAAGAATTGCATCGGGAGTGTAGAATGACGCAGATCAGCAGTGTGTGAGACAGCGCAAGCAAAGGCTTTTATGTCTAGCGAAACGAGAAAGCTACGTTTGTGTGTGTTTTTCATAAAGGATGACAGAACGTGGAAATGTCTTGACGTGGAAATTCGTATGTGTGTGTGTGTGTGTGTGCTCACCTGTAGGCATGTAAAAGAGTTCAGGCTCAGCACCAGCATGACGAGAGCCAAAGCCAGGGAAGCAATATTCCGTCCGTCCCACAGAGACTCCACTAACGGAATGCTGCCCACCTGTCAATCACAACTCAGCCAATCATCAAACATTTCATGAAATGTAGTGACTGCTGTGTGTTTGCGTTGATGCCATTTACCTGCCAGTCGTAGCAAAGCACTATGGGAGTCAGTAAGAGCCAGGCATTGAAGGCGAGTAGATAACAGTATGTAAGAAACCTAAAAAGACAGGATGTAAATTTAATGGTTAAATTATTTAGTAAATGTAAAGCTTTTTTTGGGGGGGAGAAATATATACACAACACAGATTGAATGACAAAATCAAATGATCCTCTTTTTCATTACGCACACAAAATTAAACATAATTATTTTCTTCTACAGAATGATAGATGATTACAGTTATTTTGGTCTAGCTATACAAGCATATATAACCTAAATATTAATACAGACAGGTAACAAGTACCTCAATGTTCTGAGCTCATGCATTTCAATTTATCCAAATATCATAATGCTTTTTTACTCCAAAAACTGAAGTGTGTGAGCTAAAATCAATGAGAATAACCAGTTTCAGAAAGAAATATAAAATCATATTAATTGAAAGAAAAAAAGTTGATGAACGTTTTGAAAAACCTTTTAGTCACGCTTTATTTTAAGGTCAAATTCTCACTACTAACAAACCATTAACTACATATTTTTCCTCAGTAAACTCCTAATTTGCTGCTAATGAATAGTTAGTATAGGAGTTTAAGTTTAGGTATTAGGTGGGATTGGGGATGTAAAATATGGTAGTGTGACAATATGTGTTAATAATTGCTCCCTAGAATTTCCAAGACTACGAAAATACTCTCCTGGTCAAAACAACCACAACACGAGGGTTAAAAAAAATTATACAATGTTTTTTACGATGTAAGTGAAGGCTGAAGTCACCATCATAATGCTAAGATGTTCTGGGCTGCGTTTCCTAAAAGCTTTGTAAGCATAAATACATCGTAAACTCATTCAAACCAATGGAGCTACGATCAAATTGGGCTTATTATGCCTTTGGAAAACGCAGCCCTGGGCAGTCGCCAGGGTGTTGCTAATATGTTTTGGATAGTTTCTTCCTGACTTAAGTAAAGTCTAAGCCCAAACATGGCGTAACACTGGTATTATAAGAAAGTGTTTATAATTTTCAGGCATCCCCATAAAATATTAATGGTCCTTTGGCAATTATAGAAGACCAAGTCATGCAAATACTTTAAAAATACTAACACACATAAAAATGCTAAGTAATATGAGTAAAACAAGAGTTTTTTATGGACTGGAGGAAATGTCAGACCACATACTGGCTTTAAATTTTGTTATGGTGCATACAGTCTTCAGTGGGTGAGAACATTAACTCTTTTAAGATGGAGATGTGAAAAGGATGACAGTCAGACCGACCTGGTAAGCAGATATGGAGAGAAGGATGCTGGATTGTCTTGCTCTGAGAACAGCGGCATGGATCCACCCATCAACCACAAGCGTAAAGACATGATGACTGTAACCTACAGGAAACCAACAAACTGAGCAAATAAGCACTTGAGGTCATGGGGTTTGCACAGATGTGATACGTTGAAATGCCACGGATGATTTAATTTTCATTTAAGGTTAATTTTCCAATAGGATAAAGATGGTGAATGCACCCATCTCCTGGCTTTTAGTAGACTGCTACCATACAGACGAGCTCAAAACTAACAGGCATGAACTAAAAGCTTGATTTTGCTCTTATGGGGTCAAACATATAAATAATAACCCAGTTCAGATCTTTAACCACTAAGTCACATCACAGAATAAAGACTAAGAGCTAAAGTCAGAAGGTGCCTTGCCAGAAGAAAAGCTTTGCTACATTTGGCAGTAAAAACATAGCTACTTACATGTAGCGAGATGACGCAAGCTCGTTTGATGAATGGGCTGGAAACTCTGACGAGCTCCTTCAACCCGGAGCGTGACAGGTGCCTGGAACGAAAAGCATAACCAGATGTGACAGTCGTTTAACGACTCCGTAACTTAATCAGCTGATGAACTCATTTTCATTCATTACTGAGTTAATCAAACCATCAGTGAATTACTTTATGGGCATATTAATCTGTTTACTGCTGCTTTCAATTAATTACCACTTCATCTTGAAATACAGAGCTGGAAGAAAATGAGTAAATAGACACACACACACACAAACACTCTCACGGTCCTTATTAAAAGACTCTAAAATGCCGCTATAAACTGGAACGGCATCATCCTTCTTTGAGAGTGCCGGGATGTACAGTGAATTTTAATTCAGCGTGACATGACACCATGACAGCTGTGACTGGAAATGTGGGTGAAATGAATGAAAGAAAAGAAGAGGCGAGAGAAGAAGGTGGGGGAGGAGCGGAGCTCAGGCCGTACATCGCACTTTTGCTGATTGATTCAGTAAAGAGCTGCAGAGAGCTGGGCTGCTTAATGACTGTGTGTGTGTGTGCGTCAGTGCTTTTCAGAGCGTATTGTACTCTAGGGATCGGTAACCAAGCTCAAACACAGCACTATATTTAAAAAAACGCCTTTTATTGGCCATTTCCATTTTCTGGCGCTTTTCATCTGGTTACAAGAAAATGAGAAGAAAACCAGGAAGGGTTTTATATTAACTATGGTAACACTTTATTTGGATAGTCCACTTTACTCTACTAACAGTAAGTAACTTTGCAACAACTCTATATGTCAACTAGCAGTCATTAGTACTAGTAGACTGTCAGCTTAATATCTTGGTCCACTTGGTGCTAAGCATTAATTAATGGTTCATTTGTTCACAATTAAGCATCAGTTGAGCAAAAACACACTACTAGTTAACTAGTTAATGGTACTACTAGTTAACTAGTTAACAAATTAATGGTTCATTTGTTCACAATTACTATTAGTGTGTTTTTGCTCAACTAATGCTTAATTGTGAACAAATTTACCATTAAGTAATGCTTAACTAATGCATTATTCATTATTAAATGACATCACCAGGGCCACCAAGTTTCAGCCAATGAAAAAGTACACAGTTTTTTTGTAACTGATTCAATTGTGCATTTGATTCCAAAGTCTCTGAACCATAAAATGTAGATTTCACCACATTAGAAATGCATCACCAAGGCCATCAAATTTTAGCCAATAGGTGCTGGCTGTGGGTCAGAAGGGGAGGAGTCCTACACAAATCGCATACTATCAAAGGAATTAAATCCTGTGGATAAAATAAAACCTTTTTTTCACTCATTAAATATGCTCTTTCACTTGGAAACCTGTCAACTTGTGGTAATAAATTGCGAATGCAGTTGCATTTTAAATGTCTCCAATTTGTACATTTTTACAACCAAGCATAATTAGAACCCCAACTATGAATATACAAATAAGACGTCAACATCTACTGTGGCATTAAACTAATTACAGCAATGAGAATAAGACAATTATGGCATGTCTGCACCAACTAGTACAAATACAGATAAACAATCGTGTTAATGAAATTAGGAGCGTTTATTTAGTTAATGTCAGGTGTTTCAGGGGTATTTGTAATTGAAACTCTTATGAATATTGCACTGGTGTGGAGATACAGGAGAGTGTCGGGTTATGCATTTAATAATAACAAAGCCCACAGGAGACACTCCACCCCTTTTACTGCACGCACACACACACACACACACACAACAAAACGTACACTGAGAGACAGCATGTCTGCAGGCATTACTACGACTATCAGTCACAATCACACACTCACACACTCCACACTGTGTGTGCGTGTGTGTGAGAGAGTTTGTGTCTCATGTCCTCCCCAGGGTCATGGGTAGCAGCAAAGGTTTATGGGCACTTTTGAAAATCAAATAAAGCTGCAGAGCCCTCATTCCCCAGAGGGAGAAGTAGACAGAGAGAGGAATCTTTCCTTTGCTGTTCTTTAAGGCTGCAGAGTGTTATCATTCCCGCCAGCGAGCCACAGTCCATGTCACATGTTTTGTATAAATGTCACGGATGTTCTTTTCTGCTGCGTAGGTTAACATCCTTTTAATATGATCTAATAAATATACATGGTAATTTGAATTGCTTATTTGATTTTTTTTTATACTTTCTAAAAATTATTTATAGTACTTTTTTTAACAGATAGTTAGTAAAAGGAGGTGTTCAATTACTAGAAAAATCAACCTGAGGAGGTCGAACTAAATAAATAAACGGAAAAAATAAATAAAAAATGAAAAACTCAACCAATCAAATCCAAATCAATCACATGCTGGTCCTAAATTCTAGAACATGTTAAAACAACCATGATTTCTGTTATGCCATTTTCATTGAATAAACATTAAATAAGCAAAAAAACAAACAAACAAAAAACACTATTTAATTTGAATAATCTAGAATGATAAAAAGATTATAGGGTGGCAAATTAAAGTTTTTTTTTTTAAATGTATGTAAAATAATGTTAAAGGGATTTATACAGAAATATAGGACACTAAATATTTTGGTAAAATAAAAATTTTGGGGTTGAAAATATAATTTTAATAATTAGAGTTAATAATAAAAAAAAATTTAATTGCATGGTATAAATTCCATGGTTTATGATTAAGAAGCTGAAACCTTTGAGGTAGGAGGATTTACAAATAAATAATAATTTTAAATAAAAATAAACGTTAAACCCACTTTACATTTTATTTTAGAAAATAGTTCATAAGCATGTCTAATAGCTTTTACAACCACATGAGATGCGTGACTCAACTGCTTCAAAAAACATTAAGATAAAACATATCTGCATATGTGAAATGTGGGACATGCATGCAAGTAAACAAATAAATGCTACAAACATCAGCTTATCCATATTAAATGTCTTAATAATGGATTAAAAGAGCTTGCTACTGGATGTTTGATGTCATGTTTATCTGTGAGGTCTCTGCTTTCCCTGAGGTTATGTGCTCTGTTACTAATGTGGAGAAACAGATGCATGTCTTGTGTTCTTGATCTCTGCAGAACACACAGGAACATCAAGAGACTTAACTGCGCAAACATCGCCGGCACTGAATATAACGATCCAGACAACATAATGCTTTACTGCAACATGTTATATATACACATAGATGCAAACTGACGCTGCAGTTGGCCAGATGGCCGATCAATTCTAAATGGTTTCTAAGGTGTTTCTATGTGGTTTAGAGATGTTAGGGCTGTTAATAAAATCATGTAAAAAAGTGGTTTATTAACACTAACAAAACGGCAAGTCTGGGACAGCAACTTATTAGCTTGGGGGGGAGGAATGTGTATAAGACTATGTGTGAATGTGGGTGTAATATTTGCACACAGCACTCAAGAATCAGTCTGGTATCTCAGTCGTGTGTCTCCTTCAATAATGAGAACCCAAGGGCCAGTCAAGGGGTCCCTATCTATTTTCCACTCACTGATGAGCCCCTTTGTTCAGCTTTTCACACTCTCTGAGAGTGAAGACCCACTGGACACAGAGAACATTTTAAGTAGCTGAGACTGTAATTGAAGCAAATGAGGTTGAGGCAAAGAGAGAGAGAGAGAATGAGAGAGTTTGGGTTGAGTCGGGGAATGCGATTGCCGTTTGTCTCGCCTGATTGACTCTCTTTGAATGCCAATTACTGCCACATACGAACGAAAGAGTTGAGCAGTAATTGGAAGATTGCTTTGTGTATTCTCCATCGCAGATATGTGCGTTGATCTTTGGCTAGATCGTCCGCTCACAATTTGTTTGGCACCTTTTAAACAGGAACATTCTTTAAATGATTAAAGAAGTGAAAAACTAATTTGATAGTAGTCTATCTGCGTGCAATAAATAGTAATGAACATTTCGCCATTTGTATTCATGCAACATATAGATGATAATATTATATACATATATGTATTTAAAGCAAGGTAGATGTATATTGCAACAACAGCAAAACAGTTTTTTACATTTTCACTATTATATTATTATATTATATCCATCATGTTATATTATAGTGATAATTTAAATCCCATTTGAGCTTATCCAATGCATATATGGAAATATTTTATTTTTATATATGGCAAACTTTTGAAAAAATAATTCAATTTAGATTTTTTTTTTTTTTACAGCCGAACATTTTTACAAAAAATGTTTATATTATTTTTTAAAGATTATTTTAAATTAAATTCAGTTAAGTTCAATTACTTTTTGCACAGATTTACTTACATTAATTAAACTGCCACTGCATTTTTGAACATGAAATCTAATGGCAAGCCTTTTGTTAAATGGCTAAATAGAGCACATTAAATCATTGCTATTGTAATGCTTTATTGGGTGGTTGTTCTGCACACTTGATAAATAGACTACAGCTGGTTCAAAATGCAGCAGCTAGAGTCCTTACTAGAACCAGGAAGTATGAGTAGGCTATATTAGCCCGGTTCTGTCAACACTGCACTGGCTCCCTTTCAAACATTGTATAGATAATAAAAAAAATAAAAAAAAGTTAATTACTTATAAAGCCCTGAATGGCTTAGCTCCTTAGAACTTGAGCGAGCTCCTTTCACATTATAGTCCTCAACGTCTGCTGCATTCTCAAAACTCTGGAACAATATACCTAATACTGTTCGGGAGGCAGGCACACTCTGTCAGTTTAATTCTAGATTAAAAACACATCTCTTTAGTCTGGCGTAACACACCAATACACATATATTAATCAAATCCGTTAAAGGACTTTTAGGCTGCATTAATTAGATCAGCTGGAACCGGGAACACTCCCCTTTACACACGATGTACTCGTTACATCGTAAAAAGAATGGCATCTACACTAATATTAGTCTGTCTCTCTCTTATTCTGTTCCTTAGTCCATATCCATAACAGATGGTGTACCTGCACAAAGTGATGATCTTCGTTTCCAGACAAGAACACCTAGATGAGCTCCGTGGACAGATCGCCAGAACCAGATGCACACAAACACACATACTATAAGTTCTACACAATCTGACATGTACTTAAAATTAAAATGGAAATTAGGTGCTGGGCGTTCGGCCAGAGGAGAACTGGCCCCAACTAAGCCTGGTTCTCCCAAGGTGTTTTCCCTCTCATGGATGGGGTTTTGGTTGCTTGTCGCTGTCACCTCTGGTTTGCTTAGTTGGGGACACCTGATTTTTAGTGATTATCATCGTCTTGACTACAGAGACCATCTCTGCATTTGATAAATAAATAGTTTAATTCTCGTCATTATACATTACCATCACTCTGTTCTCCTGTCTGATAATGTTCAGTGCTGTGCTACAATCTGTATTGTTAAAAGCGCTATATAAATAAAAGTGACTTGGCTTGACTTGACATTTGAATTCTGATCTAACTGGTACCATAGGACTGCCTGTTTATGTAGATAATTTCTCAATGCAACCTTTAAAAAATACACAAAGGCACCATACAATTATTATACATCTGCAAATTTTACTTCCAAACTAATGTCAACTGTAATGGCATGGTAAACAACAAAAGTCAATTTTTGTGTTTCTTTAAAGACATAAAAGGTATGTTGACATCAATTCATTTATTTATAAAATCCACACTTTCAGCTTTTTAATATTTGGGAGTTTAAACTGTATATACATTTGTGTGTAATTTTCTGCTCTGGTTGGTTGCAAAGCAAGATCAATTTTCATCAATTTTCATGCCATTTCTTTTTAAAGACATTCTGGCAAGGACCAAAAATCTCCAAGTCTCCCAGGACATTTTTAATTTAAAAGAGGCTAAATTATTCTATGAATAATTTCCTATTTTGTATAGAAATACAAATTTGTTTTTCTGATTTTCAAATTATTCTATTTTGACAACTATAGTGAAGCAATCAGTAAGCCACTGGGACTGTGGCCCCAAGCCTGTTAAGAAAACATTTAAACAAACAATGTGCAGATATTAAACTGAACCTGTCAACCAGATAAAGTGGTTGAACCTGTCATGAATTGTCTGTACATCAGTTTTGTCCTTTAAGCTTGATAGCTATGTGATATGATAAGGTAACCTGTCTCTGTAGAACACAGCTCACTGTGATGAGGCCTTTGTAATACCTGTGAAGGGGTGAAAGAGATAAATGGATGCATTTATTTGCAGGTTGAATTGCTTGATTATTATTGTGTAAATGATACAATGATCATGCATGCTCTTATGCAACACATGCACATTTCTCTATATATTTAATATATTTAAAGAAACCATTTTCTAAATCATGCATTCATAAAAAAAACTGATATTTTGTTGGAGAAGAGAAAGAGAGATGGAGATGAAGAGGAGGGGGTCAGAAGACAAAAGAGAAAGGCAGAGGGGGCAGGAAAGGATGAGAAAAAAACGAGAGATGGTACACAGGGAAGCAGAAGATGGAGAGAGAGAGGAGAGAGAGCTGATGGTGATGGATGAGTAAATTGTGGGCGTATGATAGGTGGGTGTGTTGGGGGTGGGTAGGTGGAGAAAAAAAGAGGGAGAGGGAGTGAGCGTTCCAGAGCAGCCGTGACTATGAGAGTTCAGCCCCATTAGAGATTCAGCCTGATCTCTGCACACTAACATGGCTGCTGATTACTCCACATTTCCCTTGGCTACATACCATTAAATGTGCCATTAACACACCTACAAAGAGAGAGAAAGAGAATATAGAGAGAAAGAGAGAGAGAGTTTGTTTAAGATGTGTGGAGAGAGTTTAATGAAGTTCTAAATAAAAAGCCCGGGGAGGAGTCAACGCAGTCGCACAAATAAAAAATTATTTATGTTTTGGATAATTAGTGGCAAATGTGTTTTAATTTGTTTTGTTTGAAATTAACTTTAACATTTTCATATAGCTCATTCTAACCTTTCACATCTTCTTACATCATACTAACAGTTATGTTAAGGAGTAAACCGTGCTGCTAACTTTTTTTTCTTTTCTTTTTTAATATACATTTCTAATTAAAGTCATATTAAAAAGACATTTATAAAGGTTCATACAAATGAGTGCAAAATCTGTTACATTGTAAGGACACATGCAGTGCAGGTAAAAGGGGCCAATCTTAAAAAGACCAACATGCATGTTACCAAAAAAGTCACATAACATTTACTATGTAAAGATATTCAGTCTTGCAGCTATGCCACCACAAAACATCACGCACTAAAACTTTACAGCTCACATAATATGCAAGATGGACTCCCTCCAGAACAGTGAGCGACGCCTCATTTGTATCACAAAGAGGCACAAAATCTCTTTCCAGAACATTCTCTTACACCGTTCCTGTCTGGTGGAATGATCTTCCCATTGCTATCCGAAATGCCAACTTCCTCACAATTTTTTAAACAACTGCTGAAAACCCATCTCTTTCAACACTATTTGACATCATTTAAAAAAAAAAAAAAAATTCTTTCCTTCTAGCTTGTACTTGGAACATTGCCTGTTATACAGTATTTTGAGCACTTACTAAGTTACTTTTGCCTCTTTAGGACTAACTGCTTGACGTTTTCCCCACCTGTAAGTTGCTTTGAATAAAAGTGTCTGCTAAATGAATACATGTTAATACAAGTTAACAGAAGAATTCATGTAAGTGCTTATATAACATTGTATGTTTACATTTTGGCTTTTAAATAATAGATAAAAATATTTCTGGAATATTTCTTTAAACAATCACAATTCTGTGATAATTTTGACACATTTATGACCCCTGCCTCAGAAAACCCTGTACACCAACACAAAATGGCCCAGAGCAACCATTAGGACATGAAAAGGTCATAGTTCTACACATGTATTATAGATATACCACAGCAGGTGTCACATACACACACACAAACACACATCTCACTGTCTGTTAAGATCTCATTAGAAAGACGTGTTGATACCTATTGTCTCTTTGCAAAACCTCAGCAAACAGATTCATTAGGAGTGAATCAGCGTTGAGGTTTAATGACACAGATAATCAATACTGTCACTGTGACCTTTCTCACCGCATCACATTTATTCTGATTTATTTAGTCTTTTGAGAGGTTTAGACATTAAAGTGAACTTAAAAAAAAAAAGATGCAACTAACTAAAAGATACATCAGTTTAAAAAATCACTCTGTTCTTAGAAGTATTACGGAAGAAAAATGTGAGAATAAGATGCTAGAGGATGAATTTTATGAAAGCAAAGAATGAATTAATTCATATATATTTTTAAAAATGAAAGAAGTCAGGTATAAAAATCAGTTCACAGTGCAAAATGTACTTTTTTATTTGCAAATAAAAAATGTACCTTAATGAACCAACATAAAGAAATTAGGTAACACCAACAAAACAAAATATTAGAAATTACTGAAAATACAGAAGACTGTTGTTTATAAGCTGATTGTCTTTGTAACACAGCAGGAAAAATGTTCGTCCATTTTCGAGCCAAGTCTCCTTCACACCCACATCATTACACAACACATGGATCCCAGCAGGCCAATAAACACATTGTAGCCTCTTTGAAAGGCATTTATTGGTACAATTATTGATCATCTGAACATTTATTAATGCTGAATCATATTGATGTATTTGTACAATCTCAGCTGCATTAACTATGTTTTAGCAAAGAATTAGATCCTCCTGAGACCCAAAGAAAAAAAGTGTCTTTTTTGGTTGGGTTTTTTGTGATTTCCTACATCCTTTGGGGTAAAAAAAAATTCTACAATTTAGAGTTTTTAAATTTTGTTTT
>JAUCNO010001091.1:4962592-4993842 GCA_032353835.1 Enteromius viviparus | reverse complement strand
CCCTTGAAAAGATATAATAAAATATTTACAAAAATGTGAGGGGTGTACTCACTTTTGTGAGATACTGTATATATATACATACAGAGAGAGAGAGAGAGAGAGAGAGAGATTTTTTAATAATATAGTTTTATATAGTTTTTTTATAAGAAGTTTTTTCTTCACAAAAATGTTCCAGCTCGATTAAGGTTAACAAATGGAAGAATTTCAAGTGATTTAATTATTCCCCATCCTTTATTGTTTATCCATTGATAGCACTGACAATAATGTTAAAACAAGTTTAGGAGCCATGGTCACTAAACTCTTGCTCTAAAAATGATTCTCCAAAATCATCTACTCTACTCGCATGCTTCCAGCATCTGGGTTTGGAGTGACATGATGGTGAGTAAATAAGCACAAAATTTCATTTTTGTGTGAACTAATCCTTTAAATTTGGAGGCAGCTCTAGCGTTGTGTTAAAGGCTCTGCTCTAAGCTCAGACTATCTGTGCACGTCTGAGAGAGACAGCTGAAGTTTTTCAAGAGTCTGTGTCAAGTCGGCATCAAAGAGCAGATAAAAGACATGAGGATCAAGCTGAGATACAAGAGCAACTCTCCCTGCAAGCTCACAGCTCTCGCGAACACACACACGCACAGGCCTATGGGCTCAAGGGTATACGTTTTATCTCTTTACTTATACACACAGTGGGGAATAAGCAGCACCCATTCACTCTCTGATGACACAACTGGCATGCTTTAAGACTGACGAACAGCAAAACCTTGCTCAAAAACCTCTCCTCTAAGTATTAAACTTCGGCACGCAATGGCTGTCAGGCTAGTAATAAGAAGGAACCATTTCAGGCCATTTAATAATCTCGGCCAAAAATAAGATTTTAAGTCATTTAAAATATAAAACATCTTTATATAACATCTATCAAAAATTAAAAATCTTTTAAAACTTCCAAGTAACTTGCAAATCCAACCTTTTCACTGCCACTTAAGTGTTCTGCATAATTGTTTCTTTTAGCAATGTATCTTAAGATTTGGCAGAAATAATATTTTATTAAATTTAATAGTGTTTTTTATTACATTTATACACACACATAGATACATACATACATACATTCATACATATATATATATATATACTATATATATATATATATACATTTTTCTTTTTTAATACATGTGTATTTTAATACTAATATGAAAGTAACAGTTCCTGAATGCAACATAATCTATTGCAATAAAGATTTAAGGGTTGGGACATTTATTAGCTACCACCTAGCAACGACCTAGCAAATAGCATAGCAATGCACTACCACTCAACTGCATAGCAACCCCCTGGAAACCATTTATCAGAACCTTGCATCTGAGGAAAAACTGAGAAATCTAGCCTTTTTAATAACATATAACTCATAAATACGCATTACAATACCCAAAGGTCTGTGAGTGCTAAAACAAGACTGATTATGAAACAAAAAAGATCATTATTACCTATGCATTTACAAAAAAAGAAAGACTTCTATGGAAAAAAAATCCTAGGCAGTGATTTATAGACAGCAGGAAGCGTCTGCTCCAAAAATACAGAGGATAAAATATAAGGCGTGGAGTAGGATGTTAATTGCCTTGCTATAAATACACAACGCCTCCTTTCAGACTATAAGACCGTTGTCTGTGTGTTAGAGCTGCTGTCTGGGGATGTTACAGAGCTGTCAGATTCCCGCGCCATATGGACTCTGACGTCATCCAGGCGAAAGGAACGCCCCGCGTGCGGAATCCGGAGTCAAAACGCACGAGCTAATCTCGGACTGTCTGTCTGTGACTCCTACACTTTTGTGATACTCTGTTTCTTTTCACCGTTTACAACCACTTTTTTGTAATGACCGCTGCGGTGGTGGTCTTTAGGTTGGGGCGGGCAACAGCTCTCCATATGAACTGCGCAACAAGTGTTTACTAACATTATTCGTGTAAAAAACGACATAATCCCAAAGAGCGCACGTGAGCGAGGAGCTGACGTTCTTAAATGTACTTATTTGTTACACAAAACAAGTTTATTTTTTCACACGCGTCTAACTTGACGTCGCGTCATGATCGTCGCGTTTTTAGGGAGATGGGTCAAACCCAGTTTAAATGCTTGGCGCTTTATCATGGTAGTTTCTAAATACAATTATTTCAAAATAATTAACCACAAGACTTAAATAAACTGTATAGCTCTCTCTTTTAAGTTAAATTAAGTTTTATCGCATACATATGTATGTATAACAACTGTTGTGTAAAGTAATAATAAGAACTGAAAAAAGATTATCATCTTTACTTTAACCTATTTAAAAATGCTTTAAAAATCTACATGTTAATCACTTACTGAGCCATCATTATTATATGTGCCAAAAATGGTATTATGACATTATGACATGCATAGCTATCATCTTTCAGAGAATTAAACTGCTCTTGTCACGTGACTCCAGCCATGTAAAACTTTCTCATGAAAGTTACGATAATTCATGACTCGTTTCAAAAACTCTTTTCAGACCTGTCAAACTCGCAAATAAACATCGGAAAGCTGAAACGTGCGCTTAAAAAGCAACTTCAGGTCACATCTTCGCAGGAGCTGATGGGACTTACTTGAAAGTGAGGATGCAGAGCGGACGGTAAGATTTGTGGCTGGTGTTATCAGCCATCCGCTTGCCCCAAAAGTCATTGGTGAAGATGCTCCGGAGGCTGGAGCCCGGTCTGACATCAGGATTGTTGGTGATGGCCCATATATCATCATGCACAAACTCCCCCCAGAGAGAGTTACTGTAGCAGAGCGCGCACACTGCCACCAGCGCGGCATACCGGACTCCCACCGCCGGCCTCGGTAGCGCCGACAGCCGCCGCTGCACCGGGAGACGAGCGGCTTTGGTCCCTCGGTTGTTCGCTGTCATGTCGGTCCCCGTCTCGCATGCTGCTCGTGGGAGTCAAAAAGAGGAAAGTCTTCTCGTTCCATAGCCCGTGTGCTGCACTGAAGCCCGGACAGCCTTACTGCTCTGAATGCGTAATATTAGCGAGTGTGAATGTGTATAAGGTGTTGAGATCTATGTAACCCGCCTACCGGCGCATGCGCAGAAGGGAGAGAGAGAAAGAAACAGAGACTAATTTAAATGAGAGCGAGAGAAAGACATGCAAATTAGAAAGAATGAGAAGGAGAATAAAACAAAAACAGACGGAAAGAAAAAAAGAGATATAGAGAATAAAATTGAGAATATATATATATATTAGCCCACATCTTTTACATTTACCTAATTTCGGCATTATTTAATTTTAAACATTCTTTAACGTTTCATATTTTTGTGTGGTTATAAGCTTGTTTCTGCTACAGGGTAAAAAATAAAAAAGATAATTTTTGAAAAAGGTGAGATCTCACAATTCAGATTTTTTTTTCTCACACAAAACTGAGGGGAAACTTTTTTTCTTACTATTTTGAGGAAAAATTTAGAATTGCAAGATATACACTTAGTATTTTTTATTTTCTTATCATTTAGTGGAAAAAAGCTTATCACACATACACAGAAATCATGAAAAGTTGTTGGCCTTCTTACTTTTTTTCTCTGTATTTATTGTGTATTCCGTGGCAGGGGAAAAACTACTGTCAGATGTGAACTCAGAATGGTCAAAATCACTTAGTTTTTTTTATTCTGACAGATTCTAATCTAATCTACAGTTTCTGTAGATTAGAGCTCATAATGAAACCTGCAAAAGATGTTTTATATGTGATTTACTAGAATAACTAGTTCACTATAAGCAAAAGAATATTAGTTGGTACTAAATGTTTAAATATTGTGCTTTGATAGGAATAGGTGTAATATGAAAAATCGGTTGCTTTTTGCTGTCAAAATAGTGCAAAATATTCTTGTATGACACTATTTAGGTCAAGGGTTACTACTGTAATGATTACATTTTATGATTTTCATAGCTTGTAACAATTGCGGTTGTATTAAAAAAAAAAAGAAACGACTGAACAAAATGGTGAGAGGGGAAATTTTGGAGGAGAGAATCAGAACACGAGAGAAAGATAAATGCAAATTATGGAGCGAATGAGAGAGAGAGAGTGCAGGCAGGAAATCAATAAAGAGCTGTGGGATATTTCACAATGATTGCACTGCCTTGACCATGACCCGTGCGTCCACGCAGAAGCAGTCATAAGCAAATTGCTCTGGGTTTGGACTTGCTAATGGACCAGGAAGACAGGGATAATGAATCATGATGATAAACGCACTTTTAAAGATTCAGTGACGGGTGAACATCTGGCTAAATATGATTTTATGCAAGAAATGTTAAAATTAACCTTCTGGGGGGGCTGTTTAAATACATCTGGTGACTCCCTATGGTCAAATCGCTCTTGCAACCAGACTGAACAGCGAAACTGACTGCTGATGGTGCTTTTTTGCATTGCGAAATAATTTTCATGACAATTAAGCACATTTAAACACCCTCCACCAACTGTCAGTAGCAGAAACAACAAAAATAATAAATTATATTATTTAAATTGTGCATAATTGATAACCATAAATACTGAATATGAAATATTTATATGTACATTTATGGAATGCATTTATTGTAGCAAAAAATCTATATACAATTTATATATATATATAGAACCACATTAAAATATTTTTTCAAATGCACTTATACATTGCATATACATTTTCACATACAACATTGCAATAAGGAAATTAGTGCGAAATGTGCTTAATTGTTGGAAAATTAAATCTAAAAAAAAAGCTGAATAAAATGTACAATATAATTGCTTCAAGTTCTCTTTTGATTTTTGGGATGATCCGGCTATATATGCCAAATAAAATGATCTGGAAAATACACACAAATCAATGATTACATGACTGTATGACCATTCAAAAAATGCAAATGAATAGTGTTATATTAACTTTATGACTTAAGTTAATTCTGAAAACTGACTGTTACAAAAACAAACTCTGAAACATACAAACATGACAGCTATAAACATCGTCCCTCTGACATCTAGCCTGTGCACATGATCTGTTTGGGCAGAAAAATGCCTACGTATCTCTGAAGGCACTGACCAACACGACAAATCCCTCCATCTGTGTGTCAGTCTGAAGCGGTGTCCTTCTGTCTCTCTCTGGCTTGTCTTGACTGCCTTTGTCGAGTTTCTTACTGACTCATTGCAAACGAAGGAGAGACTGAGAGACAGAATATATAACATTCAATTACTTACACATACACACGTCTGCACACATGCGCAAACACCCATAATTCAGTACAGATGCGCGCACACACACACAGCTTCAGGGAAGCGGTGACCCAGAGTAACCTCTTCGACCTCACTGGGGCCTTTCTGTCCAGTTTTGACGATGTCTCAGTGTTTCTATTAAGAGTCATGGATCTGAAGAGCTTGCTTTGGGTGCTGGGTTAAAAATCCCATCCATCCTGACTGAGATGTCTCTAGTCTGCAGAGTTCAAGTTGTTTTCGGTGTCAGAACTCTGTACAGATCCAAATCCGAAGTGCCAGGTATCTCCAACCTGGCTCAGAACAACTGGAACATATCTGCGGGGACATGATGAAACCATCCTGCATTATTTCAAGTGTTTAAAGTAACAACAGCAGTTATCCGACAGATAAATAATGCAATGTGAATGTTAAATGCGCTAGAGTGATGACATGTGCTTTTGAATACTTAATCTGTGTCGTTGAGTACTATGCTAATGTTGCCGTGTTTGATTTCAATCATCCATCAACATATATCATGGTTTGCACACAAGTATTAAACAGCACGACTGTTTTTAGTAATGTTTCTTAAGCATCAAATTAGCATTATGATGATAAGGATCGTGTGACACTGAAGACTGGAGTCATGAAACTGAAAATTCAGCTTTGCACCACAGGAATAAAAACATTTTAAAATAAAATACAGTTAATAAACTCAACATTGAATAAACATAAATAAACATTTATATTCTGAGCATAAAATACTTCCTAAAGTAATCTTAATTAAATCTTACCACCCTAAACTTTAAACCGTACTATATTTGATATCCTTTCCAGGGAAATCCATGCTTTCTGTGGAGTCTTAAAGCAGTCTTGCTGATGTGCACCGATGCACATCTTTGAAAAGGTCACACTTACCACAGTCCCTTGACTCCTGCGCTCCTCCTCTGCTGGGTAAGGTTGTAGATCTCCTGCAGTTGTTTCCTCTGGTCTTCGCTCAGAGGTGATGTGAGGGACTGATACCAGCTTGCATCTGAACTCTGAACACCTGCAACACAAATTTCTCCCAGTTACTGTCGCTGTACTCGTAGACAATTGAACTTCAATTTATGTTGGCGTTAAATACATTAATAATATAAAATGTTCTTAATTTTTCAAAAAAACGTAAGATGCCAGAAATTTTAATTAAGTCAATTAAGAAATATATATATATATATATATATATTTAAACAATAAATTAACCTAAAACACTGATGTCGACTAAAGCAAGTGTATAGACATATTACGTGTAGACTACCTATTTATTTAATATTCCTCTATATGAAGCCGGATTTTAGACAAATGAGATGTAGGTGGGGCTGTTCTATGCAAATATGGAGTGACATTTGTAATTAATGTAATATGTAAATGTACATGTGTGGTATATAACGGAGTAAAAAACTGTGCATACGGAGCAGGGCTGCGGTGAAGAACTGATATTCATCCTCTCCGTTGTCATAGTCCAGTGGTGTACTGTACTCTTCTAATGGGGTCCCCTCCAGACCTTCATCATCCCAGTATTCATCATCGTCCTCATCATCTTCATCATCATTGTCATTCCCAGTGGGAGCACAAGGCGACTGCAGAGCCATGGCTTTCTGTCCGACCTCATCCTCATCGCTAGGTATCTCCTCTGGAAAACAGACATGATAAATTTTAAAAAATAAGAGCAGGCAAGTTTCCAGAATAGTGTAGAGGAGGGGCTTGGTGATGTAGTCTGGATCTTGTTGAAGTAAAGGTCATTTCTAAAAATAGACATTTCCAGTGTTTGTATCTCACAGTACCGGTTTTAATAGAACAATTTTTTTTTTAAAAAGCCTTTAAACGATGGTCTACAAGAAATGTTTTGGAATTTTTTATTTTTGCTACACAATGAAACAATAGTTACGTAAAATGTGCATTTGTTTCAATGTATAAAGTACACCAAGTGTGACACAATGCAAAGTAACCAATGGAATAAACAATGGTGGTAAAAGAAGATGTGCTGAAGAATGTTGGTAACCAAACAGCTGACGGTAGCCATCCACTTCCATGGTAATTATTTTCGCCATTCTAAGTCAATGGCTACCGTCAACTGCTTGGTTTCCAACATTCTTCAGGATCTCTTCTTTTGTGTTAATCACAAAAAAATGACAAAATTTTGTCATCATGTGTTCACCCTCAAATTATTCCAAAAATGCTGTAAACAAAAGAAGATATTTTGAAGAATGTGGTCAACCAAGCAGTTTCTGGTCCCCACTGACTTCCACAGTATTTTTTTTCAATACTATAATTTAATGGGGACCAGAAACTGTTTGGCTATCAACACACCTCAAAACATCTCCTTAAGCAGAATAAAGAAATTCATACAGGTTTGAAACAACTTGAGAGTGAGTTCATTTGTGGGTGAACTATCCCTTTAAGTCTTGTTTTCAGAATATATACCTTAAATAAAGCTTATATGTTCCTTGTTTAAGCAAAAACCTCTCATAGTTGTCTCTTCAAAACAAGTCCAAGCATTTAGGGCATACTGGAAATACGCATGCAGTTGATGTCCATGTCTAACAGAAACCAGCATCATAGTATCAATAAATCCATAACTCCAATAGTATGATACTGTCAGAATTCAGGTCAGAGTTGTACAGTCGTGAAGATCTATTGAACTCGTTTGAGTCAAGTGCTTGAGGCCCAAAGGTTCAGAATCATGTTAAACTAACATGCACAAGTCGTTCCTCCATTTTCCATGTCTCCGGGGCCCTGTTAGAACGATGCAATCAGTTCTCAGTCGTCCGTAAACCCTGATGACTAAAGTCCAACCCGAAGCTATATATGCCAGAAATAGTACTTCCTGTGAAGGAATTAAGTTTACCTGAGGTGAAGAGAGATAAGGACTTGACGAAACTGAGATTAATACAACCATAAAGACCACAAAAAGCAACAATAAACACTGTACTCAATAGATCACTAAATAATTCTATTCTTTTTGCAGTGTTCTTCTATTATAGAAGCTATTTTATACATAATTAAGCATTTTATGTTTCCCATAAGTCATGTATTGCACTAGTAAAGGTTTTAAGCATGAAAAAATCTTGAGGAAAGAGATTTCCACACTCCTGTGACCCTTGTTTAATTAGAGTAATTGCTATGGTACCTCTAAGGGTTCTGTATGTTAATGAGGTTATTTACACATAGAAGTCTTAAAGGTACAGACAGTAAACACTTTGCAAGTGAAATGTTTATGAGTGTCTCTGTCACACAATCTCACCGTTCTCTTCCTCCTCTGTGCCTTGAGCTCTGCCGAGCTGCTCCGGTTTGTTGAGCACTCGGGAGGCGTAGATGTGCTTTAAACCTAGGAAGAGGAGGAGGATGGAGGGAACGATCTGACCTGCAACTTCCTCCAGGACAGCGGGGCGGCTGGGCAGCTCCATCAAAACACTCAGCCCAATGATGCACATCTTGCGATCGTGTAGTCTGTAACAGACGACAATGAGCAACAAGCAAGAATACATTTCAAACATTAAATCTAGCTGAAGGAAGGCAGTTACCGTTGTTGACCAGAACTGGGAAACAGTGTAATCTGAATAAAACTCCACACATTGAGTGTAACATGTTTAGAATTCATACAAAAAAACTGGAAACTATGTATGTAGCATTACATCATTCTATTTTTTCAAATTCAAAATTCTAATTCAATTTACTAGCGGAATTCAAATTCCGGAATTTAACAGAAATTTAGAAACATTCCAAAGTCAACAGTAAAAAGTATTAACATCCCTGTCAGGAACAGCTGCCATCTCAGCATAAATACAGATAAATATGTTTAGTCTAAATCAATCTCTGTTAATAAAGTGCATGTGACCTTCGGAACCAAGCTTAGCATTTCCTGTGCAAACAGCCCTTACCCTAAGAAGAACTCAGTGTCGTTCATCCATTGGTTGATGAACTGTGCTGTGATTGGCTCTGGGCTGTGTGGGAAGCGGATGTTCTCCAGTGTGTGTATCAGTAGGGTGGGGTTGTAGTACAGAGCTGCGATTACCACCTGTAGACACATGGTGCGGAGCTCGCTGGACTTCACACCTCGTGTTAACCGCTCCAACACGGCCTCCACGAACAGGGGGATACACTAACAAACACACACAGGTACCAGATTTGATGTTACATTAATGTGCACTCTTGATACTGCTCATTAAACTAGCAATACACACCATTAATCCATCAACTGCATACTTATCAGGGCTATTATCGTTTCTTTAAACTAAAGCTTTCTGAAAAACACTTGGTTATTGAAAAAAACAAACAAAAAAAACATATATTTTTCTATCTGTATAAATATAGATTTTATTATTCCCTTTAAAAAAAGACAAGGAAGGACACAAACCAATCAAAAAAAAATTACAAAAATAAAACAAATGTATAGAAAAGACCTAAATCTTGCCTGAATTAAACACAATTTAAATTTGGCCAGTTTTAAATTTGAATCTCTATAATTACTAACTATGAATTAATAATTAAACAAATGAATGAATCAAAAAGTAAACTAAACTAAATGGACATAAAGTAAAAATAAAAAAAGAAAAGAAAGAATGTTTTTTCTTTACTTTTTTAAAATGACAAAAAAAAAAAAGTTAATTCAATTTTTTTAATAAAATACAAAAATATATTTATTGAAAGAAATTATATATTGCTTAGGCAATGAACTTAAATGAACTAAAGTTGCACTTAATCAAAATAAATCAATATAAATAAATGAATGAATTAAAACTACTGAAATTGAACGAAAACTGAAAAAAAAGCAATCTAAATAACAATTAGAATTACAGATTAAAAAGGGACACAAAAAACATAATATAAAAACATTGAAATTTAAAAGGTATATTACAAAATAAAAATTATATATATATATATATATATATACTGTATATATATAAATTAATAACACTAGTCCTGACACAAAATTAACATGACAACACACGCCTAGATTTTCATATACATTAGGGGTTAAACTATGAAGGAAAACAGTAGCAAAACTCTTATTAAACGACCTACCATTTTTTTAAAGTCGACTTTTATTTGACTAGTCGCTGATGACGTCATTAATGTAGAAATATGACATATAACACAGCATTGCCCACACGGCTATTGCTCCTGTAACAGCTCATTTTTATCAGTTATTTCATCTTTGGCTCATTATATTACTCACAGATATCTGCTCATTCTAACTCAGATACAGATAAGTGGCACAGTAAATATTTCATATGAATGAATGCATAAGAGCGACTGCATGTGCGAATTAATTCTACCTGGCAGCATCTCTCCACTAGTAGTGAAGCCTTGAGATTTAGTTATTAAAAATATATGCTTGAACTTTTCAGTTTCTAAGCTTGGCTGAAAAAACCCCCAAAACAAAACAAAACCAAAAAAACACTGAATACATTTCCGCACTGAATAATTCTATACAGTTTTGTCATTTTAACTGTTTGGAAACAGTGCGTAAATGTGGGTTTCTTCCACACACAACTGACCTGGTCAATGCCACGTCCACGACACTGTAATATAATGACTTCCAGAAGTTTGGCAGCATGGCATTCTGGGTCTTCCCCAGCATCGCTAGTTAGGACCTGAGGGATGAGGGGTGAGAGGATGAGAGGTGCATATAGAAGAATGATGTAAAATACAGTTTAAAAGGAATAGCGTAATAGAGCAGATGCATATTGATGCAAGACCTTTTTGCACATGGTGTAAATGACCTCCAGGTATTTGGGGTCTGACAGCAGCATATTTGTGTCCACAGTGACATAATTGTGCAAGAGGGGCATCATATCTGCATCAACAAGGTAATAAATCACATCATTAACCAAGTACTCAATATCGCCAATCATTTTCAAATGACTCACGTAAATACACACATCCATCAACTTAATGACTCTTTCAACCTAGTTCAATCATGACATGATTTATAGTTTAAGGTGGAGTGGAGAGATCAAGTCTGAGCTTGGCTCTCAGCTGCGTTTTACACCGCAGATGAGCTACATGCATGTCTGAGACCTGTGAAGTAGTCAAAGCAGTCGTGCTGGAAGACATCGTACAGGACCCCCAACAGCTGCCACATCTGAGGGGAGATGGAATAACAGGTGAGTCCGAACGCCAGCGACAAGATCTCCTCATAAAACTCTGGAAAAGAAAGAGAGAGTATGACTGATCGCTTTTACGAAACAGAGACATGATGCTTTAAGGACAGTCAAAAGGAAATATATTTTTCATAAATAAAAAATATTTTAATTCCAAGCTCCACCATGTGGTCAAGTGGTGCATTTTTTTAAGGGACGTTCAAACTGGCAGCGATAAAACTGCTGGAGTTCGACAAGCAACTACAGAAGGTAACTGTATCTCTACCGTTATCACTCCCATTGGTAGTTGGGTCATCATATTGTAATGCAAAAATCTAGTGATATTATGATGTATTATCAAGTCAAACTTTTCACCAACTCTGCCAAATGCTATCAGGGTGAGTGCACCTTAAGAATCTTACGGGGGCGTTTTTTAAATTATTGAACGTAATTTATGAGATGTCACTGAAGTATTTTATATTAATGCAAAAATCTATATTAAATAATCTTAAAATAGAAAATAGTGTCTCACACACACACACCTGCCATACCTATGATGGGTTTCTGGAGGACGAGACCGATCACCTGCAGGCATATTCCCTCCAGCTGTTGACTGATCTAAGATTGATAGAAACAGAGAAGGGAAATTTTAACCTCATTTCTGCTTCCAGAAACATCACAACATGTTCAAACTAATTTTGATGCAATTTAGACCTTTCACCCAAACATGACAATTTGTTCTTGAATCCATTCCTTGAGCAAAGTTAAATGTATGAAAAATGCATGGTGCATATTTTAATAGCACTTCATTTACTTTAATATAAATATAATATGCAATAGTATTTAATATTTTTGAATGTATTTTTGAAATATGTGCAAAGTTTTTATTCAGCATTTTTTCCACAACAAAATTATCAAATGCAGCACTGATTTGTTTTGTAATGCTTCATTAGAAAAAGGTACTCAGCCTTAAACAAACAAATAAAAAAAAATATTTTAAAAGAAAAAAAAAATATATATATATATATATATATATATTTTTTTTTTTTTTGCAAGCTGCTATTAAAGTTTGGGGTCAATAATTTTTTTTTATTATTTTTTAAATGTCTCCCATGCTCATGAAGGCTGCATTGTGAAATGTAACTAAAATTTAAAATACCTGTTATCTAGTTGAATACACTTTAAAATGTAATTTATTTCTGCAATTGCAAATCTGAATTGTATGTTTGTGTTTTAACACCATTCCAGCTTCTGTGGCTATTTTCATGGTGAGAAACAAAACTCAAAACTGAATCGTCAGCAGTCATTATGTCACATGATCCTCAGAATTCATTCTAATAACAGCACTTATCTGAAACAGTAACATAATAAATGTTATAGCGATCTTTGTTGTCAATTTTGACTAATTCCATCTATATATATCAGTCCATGCTGAATAAAAGTATTAATAAATATCCCAAATATAAAAAAACCTAGTAAAGGCCATGAAATAGGCTTTAAGCGTATGTCCAAACCTCTTTTCGGTCCCCCATGACTGTGAGTATAGTGTCTATGGTGCTGAGGATACCGAGAGCCATCACAGTCTTATCTTCACTTTCCTCGTATTCTTCACTCTGGAGAATCTTGCTGAAGATCTCCGCCTGTGCACAACAACCAACCTCTCTTAGCACGAAACCATATACTTCACGATAAACTGAGAAGACGAGTGCAGTACCAGGTTCTGTGTCATATCCACCGCAATGACCGCCACTTCCTCGCTGTATTCACAGATCATCTTCTGAATGACACTGGTGAGGTCATCGTTCTCTGTCTCTTTGATGATGTGCAGCAGCTCCTGCATCACAGGCTTGATGAAGGGTCGGATGTAGACCTTAGCTGCACTCACACAATACACAAAAGGGATGAATTACACAAGTACTGGACAGGCAGACGGCAGACTTTGAATTAAATAGGTTAATCCAATAGTAGAGAGTAAACTAATTTCATTTCATAAAATTAATTGGCTGCATATAAAGTGCATATGGGTTCCAACATTTTGTTCTCAAATGAAAGCGGATGCATTTATTTTCATTATGTTCGTGTCTTGATAAAGATGCTTTGCTTTGATTTTAGTTAAGCTTCTTATTCTGTCTGTTGATATATATTAGTAACACTATCCACAAACCACACTAAACAACCTAGCAACTGCATATCAATGCCCTAGCCATCCTGTAAAAACATCTTTGCAACTACCTTGTAACACTCAAGCAGAAGCTACAGTAACAACTAGCCAAAACACGCCAGCGACGACTGAGAATTAAATTATGTAACTGCCCAGAAACACCTAAAGAGTCCAAAAGCATTCACTGTGTGATGAAACCTATTACAACCAGTGTTGGGAGAAATCCGAAACACAAGAGGCATACAGTATAGTTCTAGACTAGGGGTGGCACGGTTCATGAAAAAAAACGATCCGTTCGATATGCTTGTCTCGGTTTGGAGCATGCATGCGTTGCACGGTTCGACGGTTCATTACATGCACAATGTAGCCCCCGTATGTGATGTCAGGGTGTTTCCCTTTCGTGCAAAAGAATTGAGGTGACTACGGTGTGGAGTGAGTGCTGCAGGTCACAATACTGAACGTGTAGAAATGGCAAGTGGGAGAGAAAAGGAAGGCTGCCCGGAATTGGAGGATGCGCCAGCGCCGTATAAATCTGGTGTGGGAATATTCATGTTACCTATTAGAGGATGGGTACCCGACGGGCCGGGTTCGGACAGATATTTAGAATAGGATGCTCGGGTTCGAGTCGGGCTCGGTCACATCAGCGCGAATGTGCGTCTGTGTTATAATGGCGCAAAAGTAACGTTATGCATTACTTTCCATAAAAAGTAACAGAATTGGTTACTTTTTTAGGTATCAACGCAATTACACGTTGCAACATTGTAATGCATTACTTTTAAAAGTAACTTTTCCCAACACGGATTACAATGCAATGAGAAAACCCATCCAAAAAAATACCCCTGGTTTTAGTATAATTATGAGACACAATATAGCTGAGTAATATCAATCAAGATTGCCGTTTTGCTGAATTGGCAAGTGTGCTGTATTGATTTTATACAACAGTTCAACAAACAAGAAGTTAAAAAGGTAGAAAATTTTGACCTGCATGTTGTTCCAAACCCACAAGCCCTTTGTTCGTCTTTGGAACACAACTGAAGATATTTTTGATCAAATCCAAGAGCTTTCTGACCCTCCATAGTCAGCAAGGGTCACTTACTACGAAAGGCACTTGCTGCCACCTACTCAAGTGCTGTAAAGTGACTAATCACGATTAATCGCATCCAGAATAAAAGAATGTCTGTGTGTGTGTGCGCAGTGAGCTTATTTATTATGTATATATAATACACACACACATATAGACCATTTCAAGCGCTATTCGGTGGCTTAAGGAAGTGACGTCTTTGGTCCCAGAACGTTTACGGCTAGTGATCCAGCGCATTGAAAAACATTGGTGGCAGCCAATTTAAACACAGTAATATTTTGACAGTTTACTTATTCCTACGATTAGAAATGTCAAAATTAAAACGAGGACAGGGTTGTTCAGTGGTTGGATGTTCTCTCAGGCCAGGAACTAACTTGCTGTCGGAAATTAAAGTATTTCGATTTCCGAAAAACAAAATACAGCGCGACGCTTGGATTACAGCAGTTAAGAGAGAAGGATGGATACCGACTAGCAACTCGAGGATATGCAGCACACATTTTATTTCTGGTAAGTAAAAAAACTTTTTGTAACTGATAATTATAACTGGATGAATTTGTACGTTACTCATATGTGTTAACTAGCTAAGTATGTTTATCTGCGTTTAAGCTTGGGTTGTGGCACGTCATTGTTTTTATTATGTAGATACTTATGTGCACGTGTGTAATGAAAACGCCGGGTTTTATTTAATTTTTAAATGTTCTGTGGTACATAACGTTATTTGGTAGTTAACATTAGTTTTCTAGCTCTATTTGTTCAGCTAACAGATGCAGTGCTTACGTCATCTAAAATGAGCTAATCTCATAAAAAGAAAGTGATAACATTATTTCTATCACTTATGCTTTGTTAATGTTATTTCCATTATGCCCTAATGTAGCAATAAGTTAAACATAAATTACATATCAAAGTAATATTCTTTCGTTAAAAATACATTTGATAAAATAATACACGTTTTTAAAACTGTACACGCTTTTAAAACTGTTACAGGGTGGTACAGTGGTCATACTGGTAACTTGCTAGTTTATTTGTAAATCATTTAAAGACCACTCAACTGCTAGCATTAAATGGAGTGTTAACATAATTAAATGTTTTCTCATCTTGTGTACATCATTTACAAAAATGATCTTATTTATTAAAATACTTAATAAACAAGTAAAAAGTATTGTCTTGTTTTAACACAGTGCAACATTAGGTCAGATACAAGCTAATTATTCTGCCAACAGGGTAAGAAAAATCTTAGATTAAAATGAAAACGATATTATTTTCTTGCCCTATTAGAAGATAATTTAGCTTGTTTTAAGCAAAAACTTTTTTTTCCTTTTTTTTCAGAAAAAAAAAATACTTTTTACTGTCAGGTAAACTGCTTTATGATTTAAGAATTTTAAGATACTTGGACTGGAAACAAGATAAAATACTATGTATTAAAAAAAAGCATTTTTTGCAACATATCGTCAGTCAGTTATATGTGGAATCCAGCACCGGCCCGAAGGGTTGTGGGGCCCTAGGTGAGATAAAAAAAATTGGCTAACACACCACATAATGATGTAGTAAATGATGTCTTGCCTGAAAACTCAACAAAAAGTGTTGGGAAATCAAACCTCCGGCCATTTCGTTGGGTCGTATTTGGTCAGTCACAGATAGCATACGGACAGTCCGACCCAATATGATTCAGTTTGTGACATACCGTGTTCCGCTGAACGGCAGAAATTATTTTATGTACACTGCTCTGGGTCAACACGATGCTTTTCCAATGAAGCGCCGACTCCGCCCACACAGCTATGGCGCGATATCAACCGTGTCAATTGCTGCAGGTGTTATGCTAAATAGAGTGTGGTGCTTTTGCTGCTGTGTATGTTTCTAATCTTTTTCCGCTTTTATTTATAATGTTGTTTTTGTAATTATTATCATTTTTAGCTATTTGTCATGTATGAATTATACAGAGCTATTCTTTATATAAAATATGGTGGGGTATTTTTCTTACAGTCGTTGTGAATTGTATCGTGTTAAATGGTTTCTGTGCATTGCGCGCGCGTGTAATGAATAGCAAGTACACTCGCACGCACATGCTAAAAGTTTTTAACGAAAAACGTATAAAACACGTATCAAACACCCTAAGCAAGATGGGGCCCTAGGCGCCTTGTACACGTCTTACAAGGATCAAGTGCAAAACCTAGAGTCAAAGGTTCAAACACTAACCTGTGAGAAGTCCCACAACACAGTCAAATTCCTGGTTGGCATCAGTCCAACAGGGTCAATTACATTCCTCTCCAAGTCTTGGGGTGGAAGAGCCAGTGACAAAACTTGTCTTAGATTTTTTTAAAACTACTAACAATTAAACATTTGTTTAACTAGAACATTTGCTGCTCTGTAATTCATGTAACTAATGTATTTGACAAAATTAAATTAACTTTTAACAGGTTTTGAAAGAACTTTGTATAATCTCGCATTTTTGTGGCTTATGGCAAACATGCTGAACAAAACCACTGATTACCAGGACGCCTTTTTAAGCCTACTGTGACCAACAGCGAAGGACAAAGCGACAAGGGCACTGTCTTCAACCCCCGAAGGGTGGATTTTATTGACAGAAGTGCGAAAGTGACTTTTCCGGTGCGGCGAAATGTCTGGTAAGTGCTGCGGTGAATCCCTTTTCCTCTTCCCAGTGAATAGTGACTTCTGAGGCGGTGCTCTTCCCGGTGATGGTGGTGGCAGGGCCAAGCAGTCACGGCGAGTACTCTGGTGAGAAATAGAGAAACAAGCAGTCATTAGCTTTAGGCAGCGTGGAGATGCGTCTCCCTGAACGTTCCGTTTCTTCTCCTTTTATATCCGTTTCTCTGTGACTGACTGGCCCATGATGAAGATGTCCAGGTGTTCCTGATGATTAACCAGGGCGACGCTGATGTCCTACGGGGTTTCCCGTCACACTCCCCCTCCCTAAGCGTCGTCCTGGTTCTGGTGGATCTGCAAAGAGGGGACATAGGGGTTGGGAGGGGAGTGACCCCTGACAGACCTGTGTACGCTGCCCAGAACCGAGAGAGGCCGTCCGCGTTGGTGTTGGTCTTCCCAGTCTTGTGGTGCAGGTCGAAATGAAATTCCTGGAGTGTCAGGAACCACCGAGTGACCCGGGCATTAGTGTCTTTTGCCCGGGCCATCCACTGTAAGGGAGCATGGTCAGTGAACAGATGGAACTTACGGCCTAAAAGGTAGTACCTGAGCTTCAGGACTGCCCACTTGATGGCCAGGGCTTCCTTCTCGACTGTGGCGTAGTTTCTCTCGGCCTGGGTCAGCTTCCGGCTGATGTACATGACAGGATGCTCCTCTCCCTCCTGCACTTGGGAGAGCACGGGCCCCAGTCCCGTGTCGGAAGCATCTGTCTGTAAAAGGAAGGGGCAGTTAAAGTCTGGGGCCTGGAGTCTCTTTATAGCCTGGAACGCCTTCTCTGTCTCATCCGTCCAACGTACTTTCTCCGGTTGCCCCTTCCGTGTCAGGTCTGTCAGAGGGGCCGCTAAAGAGGAGAAGCTGGGAATGAAACATCTGTAATAACCCGCCAACCCCAAAAAGGCCCGTACCTGGGTTTTGGTGATTGGTCTTGGAGCTTCCATCACTGCCTGGACTTTCTTTGCTTGAGGCTTCACCAGACCGCGTCCTACTGTGAAACCAAGGTACTGGGCCTCTGACATGGCAAGGTGGCATTTGCGGGGGTTGGCGGTGAGCCCTGCCCTCCGGAGATCCGACAGCAACCTTCAGAGACGCTCAACATGGTCCTTCCATGCCTCAGAGTGGATTACGATGTCGTCTATGTAGGCTGCGGCATACGCCTGATAAGGCCGTAGGAGGATGTCAGACAGCCGCTGAAAGGTGGCTGGAGCCCCATGGAGGCCGAAGGGAACCACCAGGGACTCCGTGAGGGCTCAATCACTCCCAGCTAAAGCATCTTCTTTACTTTCTCCTCTATAGCTTGCCGACGGGCCTCGGGGACTCGATAGGGCCGCTGCCGGACAATGGTGCCTTGTGGGGTGATGATGTCGTGCTGGATTACTGACGTGCGGCCGGGGGTTTCCGAGAACACATCCTGAAACTGACCAACCAGGTGCTGCAGCTCCTTCTTCTGGGTGGCCGACAGATGGGGACTCATATCAACAACCACGGGTTCGTGGAGGGTAAGTGCTACAAGCTGGTCCCGGCCCCCGACCCATCGATTGAGAAGGTTGATATGGTACAGTTTCGCCTCTTGTCTTCTCCCAGGCTGTCAAACTCTATAATTTACTTCACCTACAGGTTCCAGGACAGTGTAGGGGCCCAGCCACTGGGCCATAAACTTACAGGCTGAACTGGGGACCAGGACCATAACTCGATCTCCCGGCTGGAACACCCGTGGCTGGGCCGCCCTATTGTAGTGGCATTGTTGGGCCTGCTGCGCTTGGACCAAGTGCTCCTGGACTAATGGCATGACCCGGTCGATCCTCTCCCTCATCTCGGTGACATGTTCCACAACGGTGCGATGGGCTGCCGGCAGCAGCCCCACAAGGTCCATCCCGATCCGCTCAAAGGGTACCCCAATGATGGGCAGCGGATTAAGCGGGCAGGGGGGAGGTTTCCTGGGAGACGTCCGCTGGCAGGTCGGACATTCTTGGCAGAAGCGCTTGACTTCAGCCTCCATCCCCGGCCAGTGGAAACGGTCTCTGATACTCTGCAGCGTGTTTTGGGCTCCTAAATGACCTGCCAGCGGGTGAGAGTGAGCCAGTTCCAAAATTGTCTCAGTCTTATTTTTGGGAACTACTAAGAGCTGTTTTACCTCCCCCCTCCGCTGGGCGACACAGTACAGCAAGCCGTTCTGGATGATGAAGTGCGGAAGTGGGTGAGGGCTGGGGTGGATCTCTTGGTCCTCCAAGACCCGCACTTGGTTCCAACAGTTTTTAAGACGGTCATCCTCTCGCTGGGCCACCCCAAAGGAGCCCCCTCCCGTGAACTGTTGGAAGATGTCATTATAGACATTAACATCATGAGAGGGGGACTCACCATCTCTTCCGCTATCCGTCGTAAGAATGGCTGGTCTGCGTTGGGCTCCCCGCGACGGCCTCTGGGTCCTGTGGCGTGAAGGTGGGGCCGGTTGTGTGGTTCTTATCAGGGCTTCCTCAAACCCCGGCCAGTCGTGGCCCAGCAGTACCGGAACAGGTAAGTCTTGGAGAGCTCCCACTTCCAACTTCCATTTATTTCCTCCTTGGCGTAAGGTGACCAGGTAGGTAGGCACTTGTCGAGTGTCCCCGTGGACACAGGTAACCGGCAGGGAACCACGTAAGACTGGCCGGAGTCCCAATACGTCAGGCCGTACGAGGGTGATCACACTGCCAGAATCCAGGATCCAGTTTCGGCCCTGCACTTCCACTCTGGTCCGGGGCCCATCCCGGGGCCTCTCGTGATGTACCACACAACCGGCCATCCAGGCTTTCGACAGTGGAGCAGGCGGGTCAGTGGGCATCAGCTCGTCGCGGGGGTTGAACGACTGCTGTACTGCTCTACAGTTGCTGCAGGGCTCGGGGTCCTCTCATCCCGGCAGCCTGCCGCATCGGCCGGGGCAGTAAGCGAAGGACCCTGCCGACCGGCACGCGCTCTGCTACCTCTCTTGCAGTGGGCTCATCCTCCAGCAGCCAATGCTCCGCGAGCCGCAACAGATCGGCAGCCTGGGTGCTTGCTGGCAGATGTGGCTTATACTCCCATTCATGGAACTGTTGGGCTGCAGTAATGGGTGACAGTCCTAATCGACCCAATACTTCTCTTTTTAGAGCATTATAATCGTCCCTTTCATCGACCGGCATGGAGAAATATGCTCATTGCGCCTCTCCAGTGAGCAATGGAGCCAGCACCGCAACCCAGGTATCACGGGGCCAATCCTCCGAGTTGGCCACTGCTTCAAACATTTGAAAAAAACATTCAGCATCATCATCTGCAGTGAGTTTTGGGATTAATCGGGTGGCTGCGGCTCGCGGATCAGGTAGCGGGACCGTGCGTGCAGTCACGTGACGAATTTCGAATGTTCTTAAGCGCTTGCCTAAGAACAAAGAGTGAGGGTAAGTAAACAACAAAGAAGTGTGCAACCGGAAAAAAAACTTTTCTCTTCGTCCCTTGCCGGTGTCTTTTTGCTGTTTTTATAAACGCCCGCAATTCTCCACCAACTGTGACCAACAGCGAAGGACAACGCGACAAGGGCACTGTGTTTAACCCCCGAAGGGTGGATTTTATTGACAGAAGTGCGAAAGTGACTTTTCCGGTGCGGCGAGACGTCTGGTAAGTGCTGTGGTGAATCCCTTTTCCTCTTCCCAGTGAATAGTGACTTGTGAGGCGGTGCTCTTCCCGGTACACAAACAGGAATCCTCTGTAATCAGAAATTGTTTCCTCAGTTTGTGTGTGCAATTTTCTGAGAGAATGTGATGTCTGTAGAAGACATAAAGTTTTGGTCTGATCTGAGCCCAGTACTCTTTAGAGAAATCTACCTTCTGAGTGTGGCAGTCCTCTGTTGTCCAAATTACAAAGTATGATGTTTTGAGTTCACACACTGCCATTTGCCCCTGAACTTGTGCATAGTGGTTAGGTCCTTCATGGTCCTTTTTAAGCGCAAAGTTTTTCCTTAGACAGAAATCTTTGTTTTTGATTTGACTTGCCTTGTATCTTTATACTTTGTAAAAGTGACTGGCAGTGATTCAGCCCTGTCTCTGTTCAAACCAGTTATTGCAAGCGGACTGACCCTGTATACTCTCTTGGAGGTGCTTACAATTCAGTTTGCTAGTTCGAGAGCTTAGGCTTGGGATGATAACTTGTTTCAAGGTTTACCGCGGTTTAAAAAGTCACAGTTTCAAAACCACAAACGTTAATAAAGTAAAGTTATACCGTTCCTACGATATGTGCATGTTTTGTGTCGTTAAAGTGAAAGCGCAGGACTCCCTACTAGGCTGTGTGTGTGTGTACCTGCAGCGAAAACAATGCAGTTGAGATGGGGAGTTGACTCCAAAAGAGTCGATTCCTCGACTCTCACTAGCCCTAGTGTCGGAATGGACTCCAGGTCAAGAATCGACTCCCAGTTTTTTTCAAGTTCAACACAGCAACAGTTCATTATAATGAAAAGATTATAATGAATGTAAAGATACAGAAATTAAAACAAAAAAATAAAAAATGAGAGGAAAAAATAAGTAATGCTACTTGAAAACAAAGAACAATAATGTATAGATAGTTTTTTTTTTCTGTTGGGTCTGTTTTGCAGCTCAATCAATCATGATGATGTTCTGTTACATTAAAAGGAAGATTGGTCTATTTTAAATTACAAAGATAAAACTAGTCTCAGTCTTAAACTATTGGTTGTGTTTATGCAACTGCTGGGTTCTGTTTGAGTGAAACTATAGATTAATGTATATATTTTTTCTTGTGAAGGCAGATTATTTTTGATATTTAGGGCTGTCAGTAATTTTCTTTTTTATTGAACAGGCTTTAGTACCAATTATTTATGTGACATAGTTCTATACAATTAGTGTGAAATAACTAAACTTTTAATCTTTTTCTTGCATTGCAGCTAACAGCATTCCAAAGAAAAGACTTGATAACAAGCTCCTTAAAATGATGGTGAAAGACATGCAGCCTTACAACATTGTCAATGATGAGGGGTTTAGAGAGTTTGTTTATGCTTTAGATCCAAGGTATCATGTGACAGCCCGGTTGAAGAAAATAAATTTAGGAAGAAAAAAATAAATAAAAAAGAGGGGATTTAACTCATATACTGATGTTGTGCTATCTTTGTTTGAGGTTTATTGTCCGTGCTGAAGGTACAACAACGTAAGAGCTAGAACAGATAAAAATAACAAAATCAGAATCTGCATTAAATCCACATCAATATAAATGAAACAAACAAACAACCATTACAGCAACAAAACACTAAATTAAGCAAACATTTATCACAGACATAAATCACTCATAATATAACAAACAAATAAACCATTCATAGAGTAACGTATAACTTATGTTAAAGATATTGTAACGTATGGACAGACTCAGGTAGGTAAAAGTCAACAAAGGGTTTAATTCAGATAACGACAACCAAGGTAAGCAAACTCAAAATCATAAAAATAGTGGGAAATATAATAAGGGAACTCAAAAGTCTTTCTTTCCACAGGGAGGAGAAGAGGATCCGACGCACACCACCACACACCACAGATAAAGACAATCACACTGACGACGAGGAGACAACGCTGGAGACAGGATGGAACAAGGGAGACACTGAGGAGACAGCAGGGCTTCACGGAGACTTCTGGGAAGACAAGGTAAGTATTAGCAGGAGAGAATATACAGGTAAGTTTAGTCCTCTACGTGTGAACGAGCTTGGACGCAGACTGTAGTGTGGTGTGTGCTTTTGAGGGGTGTGCATGGGAAGTGAAGACAGGTGCGCAGACCAGGTGATGATGATTAGAATTCTGGTGACTGTGATCTCTGGGTGCCAGTGGGGGTGGAGCCTGGTGTGGATGTTACAGATATATGCTATATGTGAGCATAAATGTTCGCTACCTTGTTCTCCCTTTTCAACCAGGTGCCGATCAAAAATAAACAATAAAATAAATACTGAAAAATAAAACAACAAAGTTCGACTGTATGCATAAATTAACTTAATGTCCTTTATCGTTATTTCTGTTAATTCCTTCTCCATTCGCGTGCGCTCTCTCTCTCTCTCAGGATATACAAGATCTCTGTGCATTACCGTCTGGTCACATTTCAAAATAAAAGTCTCTGTAGGTTAAAATAACTAAAAGAGTGCAAAGCATAATCCAAGCATAACTATTATAACTATTATTATTATATCAAGAAATACAAAATTAAATCACCCCAGATTATTCATCTTATTAATTACTTAAAAAAGCTGAGGGTTATTTACACTCCCATCAATAATGAGTGACTATAAAGCTCAAAATTTAAATCACGAATGATTACTAAAGTAAATTACCAATGTTTAAGGCTAGATATAAAAGTGAAACTATATTCTGCTATGAACTGCTTAATAAAAGGATATGTAAGGGATTTCAGGCTGCCTCCAGCAACAAAACCAGCTTCTGCACTGGGAGCTCAACCACTGATGGTTTGTTCAGACGTTTGCCATCCTTCCCTAGATTTCTGTCTCCAAACTGTATCTTCACTCTTCTCACTAAACCATCCTTGTCAATGACAGTCTCGATAACTTCTGCCAAGCGCCACTTATTCCTGGGAAGATCATCTGCCTTTTCCAAGACTATATCCCCAGCTTGCATGTTTCTTCTTGGTGTAAGTGTAGCGGTTTGATCTCTGCGTTGTGTGGAAATTATGGATCAACTACAGGAGCTCTTGACTTCACATCCTCATTTATTCTGTATAACAAAACGAAAACATGAGGACTCGTGCAGCATATGCTCCAGCGTGCGGCAGCAATGCACGACGCGCTGTGATGTCTCATGCAAACTGGGAGTATACTTTTTTTTACAAAACCTCATTTTGAAAACATAACAATAAAATATGTACCTGTATAACACAACGAAAACATATGAGAACTCGTGCAGCATATACTCCAGCGTGCAGCAGCAATGCACAACGCTGGGAGAGAGAAAATTACAGATATCATAAGAAAACAAAAGAAATAATAAAGAAAACATCTGAGTGTGCATCACAGGAGTTGTTTCAGTCACAATCATACCATCATTTCATGTGAATCTATCTGTTACACTAAATGCAACAAAGTTCCTCAAAAAGAAACAAAACAGGTACATGACATTTTTATGAAAGAAGAAGAAAGAAAAAAAAAAAACAATCCTTTCATAGTACCAACAAATAATACTGTAAATCACATGAAGCACTAAATACTCCAGTCGCAAGACCATTCTTTTCAGAATTAGAAATGTAAGAGGGTTGCAAAACCTCTAAACACTCACAGGAATAATATGCCTGTTACATATTACATACATTTAGTGACACACTGATTTTATCCTCCACAGCATTTCTAAAAATCTTATCCACTATCGGATCACTCTTATATACTCTTTCTTACAAGGTACCATATATTTAAGATATTCAAAATGAATTACAAAAGTAAAAAAAAAATTTTTTTTTTTTTTAGGATTCTAAAACAAACAATTACACTACAACCCAGACAAAACCTTCTGATGCATATTCTGAATTAGTCTAATAACTGGTTTAACCACCCTCCCACATCTCGTCCTGACTGTGTTTGAACCACCCCGAATAAAAGGTGTCCTGGGACTGTGATGTACATGACCAGTGTCTAAAAAGTCAGCATTTGCACCAACCTGTACATCATTCTCATTGCCATCAGGTTCACATGTCAAAGACCTGTAGTCTGTCTCTGTTGTCTGTCTACTGTCATCTGTATTACGTGGCACAATTAGAGAAGTGGATTGGTCCTTTGCACTGGATAGGACAGAGTCAGATTCAAAGGATCCATCAAAGCCAGCATCTTGGCAAACTGGGAGCTCAGACACCCACGACACAGTTCTCTTGTCCAGCCCATCGACAGGTAAACTCAGTTCAACATTTTTATCCACATACAGACTTGACTCGCTCGAGACATTCTCACAAGTGTCATCACCGGACACTTCATTGTGTAGAGGCAGGAAATTCACTGGCATAATGAGATTTCTATGAACCACTTTCTCAGTTCCTGTCACAGAGTTTCTGATTCTGAAAGTATGGACTTGACGATTCAGTCCTGTCACAATGTAGATATTATTCTCCCATCTGTCAGCAGTTTTCCTCTTGCCACGCTCGCCCTTATTAGCCAGAAGTACTCTGTCCCCGATGTTCACTGGAGCACCTTTGAGCTTCTTATTGTAGAGGTTTGCTTGTTTCTGTTGCTGCTTTGATGCAGAGCACTGAGCCATTTTCATAGCCTGTGCAAGATCTTCTTTGAAAGATTGCACATACTTGTTATAGTCAACCACCTGGTCATCAAGCAATGCAGAATCAAACATCATATCAATGGGCAACCTAGGAGTTCTTCCAAACATTAGCTGGAATGGAGGAAAACCGGTCGTTTCATGGATTGTGGCGTTATAACAGAAGGTAAGAGACTTCAACATTTGAGGCCACCTGTGTTTGGCTTTCGGTGGTAAAGCACGAATCATGTTGCCCAAAGTACGGTTGAATCTCTCCACTGCACCATTACCCATAGGGTGGTAAGGGGTCGTATGAGATTTCTGAATACCAGCTAGCTGAAGCATTTCCGAAATCAAACTGCTTTCAAAACAGGCTCCTTGATCTGAATGTACTCGTTCTGGAAATCCATAGATGCAAAAAAAATTGTCCCACAGCTGCTTTGCCACTGCCTTTGCTGATTGGTTAGGACAGAGGTAAGCCTGTGACATTTTGGTAAAATGGTCTGTTATGACCAAGACATCCAGAGACTTGTTAGATGAGTTCTCGGCAGACCAAAAATCTACGCAAACCAGCTCAAGAGGTCTTGATGTCTTAATACTCTCAAGTGGAGCTCTTGCGTCAGGCTCTGGTGACTTACTGACAACACACCTTCTGCAGCATCGAACATATTCTTTCACTTGTTTCTCCATTCCCTGCCAGTAGAACCGTCGTCTGGTGAGGTAAAGCGTCCTGTGTTGACCCTGGTGCCCAGCTTGATCATGAACCCCCTCAAGCACTTTATCGCGAAGGGCAGTCGGTACAATGAACTGAAAAGTTTTCTTCTTTGTGACGACATCCTTGGTGACCCGGTACAATAAGCCTATCCTCACAGAAAGTTTGTTCCAGTGTCTCAAAAACTGAAGCACACTAGGTATTTCTTTGTTCCGCTCCCTTCTAGATGGTCTACATTTACGCTCCACAAAATAAAGTACTCTGCTCAGAACAGGATCAGAACGTTGTGATTCGATCAGCTCCTGTCTTGTCAGTATTGGATTATCCAATGGCTGAGATGGAATCATTGACTCAATTAACTGTGGCAGCAGGTAAGCATATGGACAAACTTGATTTTCTTGTTGTCTGTTACTGTTCAAGACCGCAGACACGTCTTCCTGAGGGACAAAAGCTTTCTTAGAGAGAACAACATGATTCATTTCAACATCTGAACAGGGCTCGTCCTGTGGTTGTTTCTCAAAAGGGTGACATGACCAGCGGAACACATTTTGGACATTCTCTGAATTCACCGCCTGAGACTCCTCCAAAAGAGCACCATACGGCACTCTGGTCAGTCGGTGGAAGACACTGGGTCGCACAAACGGTTCACGGCTAAGGGCGTCTGCAATTACATTCGTAGGTCCAGGAATGTACTTGATATCGAAATTATATGGAGCAAGCTTTGCGACCCATCTTTGTTCGCACGCATCTAACTTGGGCTTTGTAAGAATGTAGGTCAGTGGATTGTTGTCCGTCCACACAGAGAAACGTTGACCTCGAAGCCAGTGACTAAACTTTTCACAGACTGCCCATTTAAGGGCAAAAAACTCCAACCTATGTGCTGGATATTTTGATTGGGCATAATTTAGTGACTTGCTAGCAAAAGCTATGGGGCGGGCAACTTCTTCATCCTTCGCTACTTGAGAAAGCACTGCTCCAAGTCCATTGCTAGAAGCATCAACACACAGTAGAAAGGGCTTATCAAAATCAGGGTGAGCCAAAACAACCCTTTCCAACAAAGCTTGTTTCAAAGCATTAAAGGCATCTCTACATTCCTGAGTCCAGTCCAAAGATGTAAGTTTTCTGCCTGCCGTTATATGTTTCCGACCTTTGGCATGCTTTGGTTTCTTCATGCCTGAAGTTAATGCAAAGAGGGGTCTACCCATACGAGAACAGTCTTCGATATATTGTTGGTAGAAAAACACCATCCCCAAGAAGGATCTTATTTTTGTTTGTGATGGAATATTAGAGCCGTCTTCCATAAGATCCTGTTCAGTGATGTCAACAATAGCTCTGACTTTGTCAGGGTCTGTAGCTATACCCTCACTACTTACAATGTGTCCAAGAAACTTAACGGAAGGCTTCATGAAATGACACTTCTTTTGAGACAATTTTAAATTGTGAGCTTGGAGTCTCTGAAAAACCATTTCTAAACGTTTCAAAGCGAGCTGCTCATCAGGAGCGAAAACGAGGATGTCATCAAGATAACACAGCATGCTCATGAAATTCTGATCACCAAATATGTTCATCATCATCCTCATAAATGTTGCAGGGCTATTGCATAGCCCCTGAGGAAGTCTGTTGTACTCGTAGAGACCAAATGGCGTAGTAAAAGCTGTGAATCTCTTGTCATTCTCATGTACCTCCACGTTATAATAACCAGATGTTAAGTCCATTGTGGAAAAGAAAGCATTACCACCCAGAGCTGCAAGCACATCCGCTTGATGTGGAAGAGGGTGAGCATCTTTAACAGTGCGTGCGTTTAGCCAGCGGAAGTCAGTGCATAGTCTCAGATCACCATTCCTCTTCCAGACTAATACCAGAGGTGATGCATAATCACTTAATGACTTTCTGATTATGTCACGCTCTTCCATATCATCCAAGGCCTCACGCAGTTTCTCATAATGTGATGGTGATAATCTTCTATAGGGGAGTCTGAAAGGTTTAGTATCACTTAGGCAGATCCTATGAACAAAGCCTTTGGCTTTGCCACAGTCTAGCCCATGACGTGAGAATATTGGCTCATACTTGACTAACAAATCCACCAACTTCCCTTTCCAGTAAGGGGTCAAAAAGTTTGAGTCAATGTCAATATCCTGGAGCCCCAGGCTAGACAGTGCCAAACTATTCCGACTGTGTGTCATGTCGATTTGTTTCTTCACTTCGCAGGGTTTACAGCTGCCATTCGCTGTTCTCTCAGTGTTCACTGTATTACACTGCAGATCTTTCACCGGTTGAAATGACATGTCAAGATAGTCAACATCAAAGTCTTCAAGCGCTATGCAGGTATAAACATCAGCTAGCTTGCAGTTGCGTCTTAAACAGATAGGCTTGTTTGATGGGTTGATAACTTTAACTGGAGTGCTGCCATCACCCCACAAGGACACTACTATTTTGCCCACCAACACATTTCTTGGTGCGGTGCGTGCAGAGCTGGGCTCCACAATGACTGTACTGCCTGCTGAAAGGGTATTGTCACTGAACAACTTTCCCCACACTATATGTTCTTTCATAGGTTCCAAAATGACAGCACGCCTCAGTTTTACAGTACCAACTTTTGTAGGGGGTTCCGTTCCTTTCCATAACTGAACATTACTCAAGAGACGCATTAACGCACCCGCATCAGTTTTATCTTCTGGGGAGTCTGATATTTTTCCCCAGAAATCACCAGATACTTTCATGTCATGAGTAAGGTATTTTATGACGTTACTTCCTAAAATTAGGTCAGCATTTTGCCCATCAACAATTAAAGCAGGTACAGAGAAGGAGCTGTTGAATACTGTCATCTGGATATCGCATACTCCTAGTGGGCTTGTTCTTTGACCACCACAGCCAATCAATGTGACCATTGTTGGAGCTACATCATTTGAAGTAAGAACTTTTGCCTCAATGAGCTTGGACAGGGCTTGACAACTAATCGTACAGGCCATAGACCCACTGTCAAGCATTCCTCGAAGTGAAACAGCATCCTGTACCAAGACATCAGTGAAAAACAAATCATCATTTGCGTTAAGTCTCTGCACATTTTGAAAAATCACATTTGTCTTGTCATCAACCTTACGACAAAAGTTAGAATAAACAGATTCTAAGTCAATATCGTCACTTTCAGGGGACATTACAGATGGCCCTCCACTAGTCCCCTCCTCATGTGGGCCATCTAGTTTCCCAGTTGAGAAGAGTCAGGACTACTCTGTTGGACTTGTTTGATGGCAGTCCCTGCCGTGCAATCAGATGCTCTGTGGCCAGAGGCATGACAGTTGAAGCATAGACGGTTTAGTCGACAATGTGAAAACGTATCATGACTTGAATCACCACATAATTCACATGCTGCTTTTTGTTTAGGCCCAACGCTCCTTCCTCTATGCTGAGGTCTGCATATCCTTGTTGTCCGCTGACAAGATCCTTGATCCAAAACTCTTTCCAACAGACTTATCACTCGACTGAGAGACTGATCCTGAGTAGACTGTTCATTTACTAAAGGTGGAGGTACTAAAACAGCAGCTGTCTCCAAACTATGACCATGGGTGCACAAAACATCAACTGACTGAGCATGACACGCAATGTTACTCATATGTGCGTTAGACTTGCGTTGTTGAAGCTTATTCTCTCTTTGATACTCATCCAATCTGACCTGCACATCAGCTGCAGTCCATTCATGCAGTGGCTTACACTTGAATATTAGAGACAGCTCTGGATCAGGACAGTTCCTGATAAACATAACAGTAACTTCACGAAAGGGGTCATCTAGAGTTTTACCATGCCTCTTCAGTCCTTCCCCAGCAATGTCAATAGAATTGTGCAGCCTAATCCAGTAGTCAAATGGATTCTCGTTCTCCAAGGGCAAGGTGGCATAAAAATCTGCTAAAGGCATGCACGAATAGACTGTGTTACTACAATGTTGTCTGAGTAGGTCAAAAACTGGCATTGGACCCTTACTTAGGTTGATCAATGGGTTACTTCTCAGCCCAACCTTCACCACATCACGTGCTCTGCCTTGTAACTTAGCCAGTACTTCGTCAGCTTGGTCTTTTAGGGGCACCTCACGTTTTCTCAAATATACGGTTACTGATTCCACCCACTCATCAACAGACATCTTCTCCTCCCCATCAGCTCTAAAATATGTAGGTTCATTAACTTCCTGCTTAACAATTAAGCTAACTTTTGACAGATCACTCATATTTAAAGCTGAGTCACTTTGTTTGTTTTGGCCAAAAACTCCTGATTCAAGGCAGGTGAGAATGTTCTGGCCAATGCTACTGCCAATCTGTTTCACTATGTCATTAATCAGGTTCACTGGCACAGCCTTTAAATCAGATAATTGCACAGAATCATCAGAAACTGCACCATACGAAGACACAGTGGGTGTCTGCACATCAACGTTTCTCGTGTGAATAGGTGTTGAGAAAAGTGGACCCATTTTATCAGCCCCACCAATCTGATGTTTATGAGCAAACCTCAGTACACCTCTTCCCCGTCCCATGCTGTTCTGACTAGCAGAGCCCTCCATATCTGAATCTGCCATTTAATGCACAATGTTTCCTGCAATAAACCCCCCCTTTTTTCTTTTAGAAATGTTACCACTCGCAAAATAACATATTACTTAAACTAATTCAAATAACTAATTAAACTTAAGAATTAAAATGTTTCAGTCCATTAAATACACCAGCAGTTTTCAAGAATCAAGTATCCCAGTTCACAGGTCAAAATGGCGAACCTACTGTACACTCAGTCACGCTGCAGCGGTTCACTCCATGGCCTATCCCCGATCACGCCTCCACTCGTGTGTAGTTTTGATCCCACGAAGAGTGAAGCAACGATCACAGCACCAGTTGTAGCGGTTTGATCTCTGCATTGTGTGGAAATTATGGATCAACTACAGGAGTTCTTGACTTCACATCCTCCATTTATTCTGTATAACACAACGAAACATATGAGGACTCGTGCAGCATATACTCCAGTGTGCGGCAGCAATGCACAACGCTGGGAGAGAGAAAATTACAGATATCATAAGAAAACAAAAGAAATAATAAAGAAAACATCT
>JAUCNO010001091.1:4926650-4953139 GCA_032353835.1 Enteromius viviparus | reverse complement strand
TAGCTCAACTTTTGCAGGCAGGTGTCACATGATTGGAAAGGTAGTCACGGGGTGTGTCGCGATTCTCCCTTATCACATCGCGACACAGGATCGTGGATCTGAGTGTCGCGATTTCAGTTTCATATCGCAAATCGTTACAGCCTTAGTAACTAACGTTTGTGGCTTTACATATTCCATTTCTTTTAGGTTCCACCATCCAATCCTGAGCCGTCTGGAGAGCAGCTTCCAGGTGGAGGTGGACGTGTTGACCCAGCTGCTGCGATGCCAGGCACAGATCTCCGAGTGGCATTTCCTGCCGTCTCTGCTCAACCTACACGGCGCCCATTCCAAACTCCAGGCGTGGGGTCAGGTGTTCGAGCGGCAGCGAGAAACGAGGAAAAACCTCTTCGGAGGCCAATCCCAGAAGGCAGTGCAGCCTCCGCACCTCTACCTGTGGCTCCAGCGGCTTCAAGCAACGCTCCTAGCAAAGTTCAGCTTCTACTTTCACGAGGCTCTGAGCCGACAAACGTCGCAGTCCGAAATGAAAACCCTGACGGCTCGGACCTCCCTAGATTACTTCGGCAAGATCTCAGCCTTCATTCGCAAGCACGACGCTTCCAACGTCTCTTTAGTCTTCGATAATCGCGGCTCCGAGAGCTTCCAGGGTCACGGATACCACCATCCGCACTCTTACCGCGAAGCTCCCAAAGGCGTTGACCAATTTCCGGCTGTCGTGTCACTTCCTGGCGGAGAGAGGCCGGTCACGCATTGGCCCAATGTCATCATGATCATGAGCGACCGCTCAACGGAACTTAACGCTCTGGATAAGGTGGTCCACTTTTATGACGATAAAGTCCAGAGCACCTACTTCCTCACACGACCTGAACCACACTTCACCGTAGTGGTGATCTTCGACGGGAGGAAGTCAGAGAGGGACTCCAACATCGTGCCATTCCTGCAGGAGCTGACAGGATCACTGAGGAACACCAAACCCTTCACCACACTCAAACCGGGCTCCAAGGGCTGACGTGCTACTTATTTATCAACGCACGCTATTTTCCCTCTAAATGTAGTTTCTTTTAAAAGGATGTTTACCTCGATATCAGTTGCTGTGGTTTTATTCACTGTGCTGCTGAAACTGTCATTGAATGTGATCCGTTTTATCCTGTTTCCTTTGAATGACTATTAAAGAGGTCCAAAAGCTTCACGATTCAAACACTTTCAGACCAAAGACGAATATCACAGCTGTAGCTGTGTGTCTCATTTTATTTATCGGCTCATAAATGAGTTCTTTCAGCTTGTGTTCCTGCTTAGCAATTGGATTTGCTTTACTGAATGCGAAAGGGACCCACTGCAAAGAGTTCGACTTCCCCTTTTATTGTTAATTTGCTGTGCAACACATTTTAATGGCCTTTGGTTTTAACGTTTAGAATTTTTTGACCACTGTGTACATTGTTACTTGTGAAATAAAGTTTGGAATTGTCTATCATACTGTACTGACTGGAATACAATTATAGTTAGGAACAACAACAAAAAACCTTTTGAATCGCACGTATGCATTTCTTTGGGTTGCAGTGACTAATACAATTTAATCCACTGAATTACTGCTTAATTTTTATTTTTTCCTAGATTCCATTTTAGATATTTCAGTTGCCATTTAATGTGATATATATATATATATATAGTACTTTTTGCATATATTTTTTTTATTTCAGCAAACCGTTAATATTGTGAAATATTAGAGTTTGAAATTTTCATTCTGAGGGAATTTTACAGTCAGTGTCACATTGTAATACACTGATTTAGTGCTAACGAAACCAATTATCATATTTTTAAAATTGACAGTGTAGATCAGAACAGAAAAGTACAGCATTTCGTTTCCAAACATTAAATCCAGGGCCATACTTGTAATTCAGTGCAAAAAAAACAACTAAGCATTGAATTGTAAATTTTAGTAATATAAACCGATTATTTTCTTGTTATGGTTCACTGCAGTGCAATGCATAGGTCACAGCTGTACATGAGAGTTGACATCTGTACTGAAGGACAGCAAAAAGGATGTACCATCCTGCATTTGAAAATGGATGAAGATTAATATAAATCAAAACATTAAAGATTAATAGCTTTATACCCATAACTCAAGACAGAGAAAACAGGCTAGCAAATCTAAAACCACAGTGCAGCCAATACGTCTGACACCACATTGAAAATCTGAACTTAAAATTTAATTTAACGGAGTAATTCTTTGATGTAAAATTAATAAGAAATCTGGAAAACACATTCATGCAGCTAAAGCAAAAGAAACAAATATATTATAATCCCATTGTATTTTCAACTAAACTTGGAAAAAGTAGTAGTTATTAAATTAGAATGCAAAATAAAATAAGTGGTCTTAGACTTTTGGACCCCACTGAATGTCTAATCTCTATCATTTTACCTCCACTTTAGAATCAGTCAGTTACCTCCACTCCTGCAGGAGTCATAAAAGCATCCTCGAATCTTCTTACATTTTTAACAGCACGACTGAAATAAGAGCATAGAGTATTAGTGTACATGTGTACAAAACATGCATACAGGATTGTAACATTTAAAGGGACACTTCACCAAAAATCTATTACAAATCCATGTTTTGTGTCCTATAGAAAATTGGTTTGCTATATAATGAGGTAATAATGACAATTTTGGGTGTCATTAAATCATATGTACAATGCTATCTTCTCACCGTTTAGTTTTAGTATGAGCCATCCATTGCTAAACTGAAATGCATTAAAAAAAAAAAAAGTACAACACCATTTTGAGACATATCAATTTCCTTTATTTCAAAGACATTCAGTTTCGACACATTTTAAAATGCACTGGAACATGATTTAATGCTACATGCCAATACAGTCCTATACATGAAAGTGCGACATCACAATGGATTAAATGTACATATTTATTATTCGTTCAGGTTATTAAATATCTGGAAAGAGCTCTAGCGTTATTAATATTATTATTATTTAACTTGGGGAACGACTCTTCAGAGAGTGACGGGAGCACACACCCTTGGCAGACCAGGCTCCTGCATTCAACATGCATCCTGAAAGGCACTTTCATGTGAACACAGTGTGTGTGCGTGCGTGTGTGTGTGTGGGAGGGTGGGGTGATGATCTCGGTTCGCTTGGAAAAAGACAAAAACGTGGGCGTCGTATACGGCAACAAGCGGACGCGGTCGTATGAAAGAGCACCAGTAAGAAATGAAGGTAAAAAAATAGAACAGGTAGAAAAACGTAAGAGCAGCAGTCAAAAAAAGTGGAAAAACAATCATCGTTAGTGTATAAAAAAGTGAACAAAGGCTGTTCGGTCGTAAAACTACTCACCTTCATGCATATTTACACACTGGACTAAACACCCTCGATCACACACACAAACCCACACAATCTTGTGGACGAGTGCAGTGCACTCTTTCTAACTCTCTTTCACTCACTCAAACACTTAAGTTGTCATGTACAAGCATGAATTATCCATCATCTAGTACTCTGAACTACTCTAAGCGCGTTTTATCATGCAAACCCCCACACAGACACACACAGGAGAGCCATGTATGGTTGGTGTGCTCCAAAGAGTCTGCCGTTGACGATATCGTACAAACACACGTACACTGGAAGCACAGGGGACGCTGAAAATTAAGAATCAAACACCGTTATCGTCCGTCAGTGGAGCAGCAGTGGAAATTGTACATGAACGACCCAAGAGAGGGCGGGGCCTATTTGCACAAACATTTGTAATTTTCTTCGCAATCCTCCCCGGAAGGTCTTTTTTGGCGCCTTCGGTGTGATGTTTTGTTAAAGCTTCGTTCGCGCGTTTGCCCTAGGAATGTTACGGTTGTGTCCCTCCCACGTCGTCCAATCAGGCTTCAGGGTTTGGTTTCCACGGTAAAGGGGGAGGTTCATCTGGTGATCAAGGCTTAGCGTGGTATTTTTCGCGTGAAAACAGGAAAAACAGTGGAACATTCATGGAATACATTCTGTGTTCTTCAGTCGCCTTGCGGGAAAGGCTAAGTGAACGGAATAAAATAAACGAAATTACATTCCCCATCAATGTGAAACCGCTATTTTCCCAAGAGGCACCGGGAGTCCTGTAACTCGAATCGAAGCATCAAAAAAAGCAGCAGCAACTTATAAAAACGGCATTTTCGACACATCCCTCTTGTGGTAGTAAGGCCTAACGAATCAAAGCACTCAAAATACATTGCACTGACTCAATGGAACATTTCCCAAAAAAAACAACAACGGTACTTCCTGTACAAGCAGTCTCTCTCCGCTGTCTCTGAATGTGTTCCTCGTAAATGTATCTACATACAGACACAGTAAAGTCCTATTCACTTTGAGAATACACACACACACACACACCACCCTGACAACACATTTATGGATATAATATCATAGACTAACGCTATCAGACCGTTCTGCGTGTAAACTAGCTATCGGCCGTACAATCATGTCATTATTAAGAGATTAACCCTGTTCTTCGAGCAGTCGTCGAGTCTTAAACCCTGTTTCCTTCGGTTGGACCCATTGGCTTACATAGTGCCGGATTTGTCGCCGCTGAAACTCGAGGGCGGATTCTGGGGCTGCTGGGAAGGTGGAGGGTTGGCTTTGGGTAGAATGGGTGGTTTGGGCCGCAAAGCGGGTGGGCGGAGCGTCACGCCCATACGGGGCGAGGCCACTGGTTTGAAGGTAGCAACGAGGTCATTGGAGCGCCGGGATGAAGGGCCGGGCAGAGGAGGGAGAGGAGGAAGGGGGCTGATAGGGCTGAGGGGGCTCGGGGAATCTGATGGGCTGGACAAGCTGGAAGGGGTGGAGCCAGATGGGCAGGACGGGCTGCTCTTCACCTGCTCCAGGGTGTCCAGCACCAGGTCAGGAGCTGCAGTTTTCCCATTCTGCCTTTCCAGCTCACGCAGCTCGTTCAAGGCCAGACTCATGGTTTCCTCTAAATCCTGGAGAGAGAGAGAGTGTTAACTGTACGGGGATTACCAACACGACACGTTGGGTTATTTGAGCGTGGATGTGTGCAAATCTCACAAAACCTGTCACGGATATTTCTGGCTCGAAATGAACAGCAAATTTACAGAAAGTAGTAAGAAATTGTATTTTGCACATTTTTGATATAGGGTTAATAAAAAAAAATTTCAGTGCATACTATATAAATTAAATATATATAAATAAAAAAATATATATAAAAAATATTTAAAATAATTATATTGTTAATTTTAGAAAAGTAATTTTCTAAAAATGTTTTTTTTTTTATTTCTTTAAAAAAAAAAGAATAAAATGAAAACTGATTATACAGTTAAAGAATGAAATTGAAACTTTAAAAATTATATATGGTTATTATAATGTCTAAGAACGCATCACTATTTATGCTCATAATTTGAAAATTATCAATTTAATCAAAATAAAAAAAAACAATAAAATATAAATTGATTTAACTGTTAGTACACAAGAAATCTATTCATATATATATATATATATATAGTATTATTATATATATAAGTATTATTGTGAATCCAGTTGTTACATGAAATCTTAAATTGTATAAAATAAAAATAAAAATTTAAATGAATAAAATTAATATTAAAATCTTAATAAAACAAATAATAAAATCTAAATATAAAAATGGTACATAGATATTATAATTAAATTATATTTAATTATTTAAATATATTGTTTAAATGGTTTAAATAATTAAATCCTTTGCCATAAATTTACATTTTCCAAAATTATTATATTATAAAATTATTATACTTAACATACATAATTAAATATATAAAAAAATATATAAATATTATATGTGATATAGCTTTATATTTATATTATTGTTAACTGATTCATCATCCTCAATATTTAAAAAAATTCTAAGCCTTTACTAAAATTAATATAAACAACCTATACATTTATTACATATATTATTAACCAATTACATGACTAAATGTACTTAACTGTAAAAATGTGAGTATGAAAAAAAAACCACAGTCTAAATAAATGGTCTTAGTTACTGTGCGAAAAAACAACTTATTTTGTTAACTTTTGAATTTTGGGACTGAAACATCAAGAACATGTTTTTGCGAGATTTGTCCATTTGCATGTCTGTTTATAACAAACCTGTGCCATTGTGTGTGGGTTCAGCGTCTGGGAGCGTTGAATTGGTATCCCACAATGCAGTGCGGATGGTGACTGGCGTATGGGAGGACTCTCCCGCTCTCTGTCCCTGCGCAGGGACTCATGGCGGCTGATGTTGGCAGTGACGTTGCCGTTGGAGGTGGCGTTGTGTCCCGTGCGTCTGTGGTGCTCAGGACTGTCCACACAGCTGTTCCCACGCAGCAGCTCCCGCGGGCTGAAATGCCCTGTTACTGTCACCGTTACGGGAGGAGAGCTGCGTTCCAGACCATTGCCGTGGCAGTGACCGTCGCTTAAGCGTCCAGGGACGCGGCGCAGAAGAGCTTCTGTCCGCTTCCGGTGTCTGAAAAGAGGAAGGAGGAATTAATAAAGTGACTAGGAGACTGAAGGCCAGAGTGTGTGTGTGTGTGTGTGCTCACCGGCTGATGAAGGTCTCAGGGATTCTTGGTTCAGTAGGAGACGTCAGCGACCGCCTGGAGCTCACTTCATCTGAAGGTGTAGTGCTGGACTCACTGTCTGTCTTCTGGCTCAGAGTGTCTGACATGGCCTCGTCCCTGAAATACATCATTCAGAAGTTCATTCTTTCATCCATTTTCACATTAAGCTATGCATTTGATCAACATGGGGAAATTAAAGCAGCCAATTTGTTATGTAAAAAAGAACCAACCTCAATTCAAATAGAATTTTTTTTATGTGGGAATTTGTCACTACTGCTAAAAAAACCAAAAACTTTATATTGTTTTTAAAGCAGCAATATTAAGTGGAAATTACCTCCAAAATTAAATTAAATTAAATTAAATTATATATTATTAAATAATTATATATAAATAAAAAAATGTATTATTTCATTTAAAAATTAAATCACCAAGATTGATTTGGTTTTGCATGTTACATTAGGTGGGAAGCAAAAACAGAATGTGGTATTTTGGTGAAAAATGTTTGCTATGAAATTTGTTTAATCTTATCTTGTTGCCTTGAATAAGTAGATGAAGCATGTGAACTCACTCCTGCAGCGAGACGTATTGGTGCGGTATGAGTCCATCAATGCCGTTGTGTCGTCCCTCCCACCAGTCTTCAGACGCTCTCTGAAACAGCAGCAGGGTGGCTCCTTTTTTAAAGGTCAGCTCCCGTCCAGACCGCCCAACATAGTCAAACTTGGCTATGGCCTCCACAGGCTCCCCTTCTGAGAGACAGACAAATTCAGCATTCTGTACTTCTGTGATTAAGAAAAATGAACATGCACGCTTATATTTACCCTCCTCACTCGTCTGTGTTTCCGTCCCTCCATCCTGCTCCCCTTCTTCAAACGCTCCAGGCTCACTGTACGGACTTTCACTTAAAAAAAAAAAAAAAAAACAGACATCGGAGATCAACATACTCCAATACACTTTAAATGTGAATACGGTAATTAGTTCCGCACATAAACTCACCAGTATTCAGTATTGCTCATGCATTTCTCATAAACTGGTCCCTCTAGATCTTTGGTGTCAGGGAAGATGGTTTCATGGTGGATGATGATGGTTTTGACGATCTCGTTGACGTGAGCCTGACATGAGACTTGGTCCAGAAGGTCCGGGGTGGGCATCAAAGTTGGGCCGAAGCATATAGCTAAGTTTCCAGGGTCCATCATGTTCTCGTCGCTGTATTGGGACAGGCTGTGATGGGAAACAAACCCCCACGATGCATTACATTGTCTCCTGAGAGCACTGCTATATTTATGCATTCTCAATCAGAGCATCATTCTGTTATTTCTGTGCTTGAGTCATAAATTCCATATCGCACCTTTTCTTTTTGCACCTTTACCCAACACTCTCGCTCCCAGCCTCCCTCTGTCTCTCACGGCACAGAGGTGGGAGAGGATTTAATTTCAGGTGTGAAAACGGATGCTTAGTTTAGCTGCATTTCTCCAATTCAATGAGACGCTTCAGCTTTTCGAGTTGTGTTCGTATGGAAGTAAAAATACTGATGAATACCGAGTGTGTTTACACTCATAACGAGTATAAACATGGAAGAGTGTGTATGTGGGGTTTACTTTGCTATTCTTTCGGGACAAAACTGACAACATGAATCAGCATGAAAGCATTCCTTCAATGCAAACTTTCTTAAAAGTGATTCAGAGATATAACAGTAAATATAACTGTAATTTATGAGTAAATTAAATCAGGCGTTTCATAAGATTATTACTTTTTAGAAGTGACTTTATTTTGTGTTTGCATGATAATTTAATAATAACAACTATCTATAAGTATATGATTATTAAATAATAGAAAATACCAATACACCTTCTAAAAATGTGTGTTTTTTTGGGGTAATCCATATTTAAAATAAAATAAACTTCAGCTTTAATAAACTTTAACAAAAAAACATTTATATATACACACGTATACACACACAAAATGTATTTATGTATTGCTGGTTGTTCTCTTTTTAGGTCTGTATTAATTCATTATTAGATTCATAATATATTTTAATAGAAATATTATTAATAATAAAAAAAAATGATATTATTTAAAATAAATCATTTATACGAGACTATTATTGTTAACTGAAATGTTAAAAAAAAAAATATATATATATATATAATAATATAATAATATAATTAATATAATAATATTATTAATAATATGCAGTTTTTTAAATGACAAAAACAAAATGAGTTAAATGAATATGGAAAAAAAATATGCTATCAAAATTACTATTATAGTCAATAGCTAATCTATAACATTGATATATACTTATTTTATAAAAAAAATTATACTATTTAAAAATAACACTTAGCTATATATGAAAGCAGCGTGCTGTCTGTGTAAGTCCTCATTGTTGTAGCTTTATAAATGTGTGTGAATACTCACTGGTTGAGGAATGCAAACAGGTATCTCATGACCACGAGTGTTGGTCGTGGTGTTGTGGTCAAGAGCTTGCGGATGGAGAGGGCACGTTCATACAAACTCTCGGTTCCTGTTGAATGCACATGAACACACAGGTTCATAAACCAGGAAAACCAGACGTCCCGTGTGCTCAAACAGGCAGGGACTCTTTTATATTCACATGAAAAGATAGCAGCTGTCCAAACTCCCCAGGAAACCCGAGTACTTAGCACCCTGTCATTTCCCGAACGCTTGTGCCACCGTTTCTCACACACACCTTTCCTTTCTTTTCCTTCCTCTATCCTTCTTCATACACATACATGCACACACACATGAACGCAGGGAAGCAAGCACTCACGGACGCAGGCGATGAGATCGTTGAACTTCTCCTTGGGGAAAAGCGGGTTGTCCAGGTTGCGGAAGTACATTTTCAGCACGCCTGCTACTGAGTTAATGTCATGGTTATTCTCCTCGTCAGTCAAGGGGTCGTTGCCTGGGAAACAGTCACTAAGATGAGAGCGTATCCATGGTGATAGATCTTTTTCATTAAAATCAGTACATTTGAACACTGAGCTTTCAAAAAGCCATCAGGTTTTATTATTAAATAATACAAATTGGTTTTAATTTAAAGATGACAGTTAATCTGCATTTAGTCAATGCTATTAGTTTATTTTTCATGTATATACTTTTTCCCCTGATTACTTAACATTTTTATTAAAATCATTACAACTTATTAATGACAGTAAGTTATTCATATAACTGGTAACACAGAAATAGCGCAAGAAATTCTTTAAATCACCATAATTAATCTAAATCGCAAATTATTTACATTGATAATTAATATGATAAAAAATTAAATGATATAAAATACAATAAATAAAAAAAATTAAAGTGACATTTTATAATGTTTAGGTAACATATTAATTTATGTTTTTTTGCAAGTAAAAAGTGGAAATTAAAATTAATAAAATAAAATGTTAATTTTTTTTAATTCATTTTTAAAGATTTATTTTCTTAACATTACGCCATTACTTATCTGTATAACTTGTATTGTTTTACATTTTTCTGATACTTACAACTTATTTAATTCACTAAATAAAGTAAAACGTGACTTCCTTTGTAGAGGAGGTGCCAATATAATAATGTGTTATGTTTTTATGTAAGTAACATTAAGTAGAAATTAGTTAACATATTTTAAATAAAATAACATTTTCATATATTTAAATAAAAAATGTTGTGTAGTAACATAAAACTAGTGCATAATAACTTACATTTTTTCCTTCCAGATTTAAATGTAAAAAAAAAAAATCCCAGATTTAAATGGAGACTTTTAAAGTTCACTTTATATTTTTATCACTGTGACATAATATAATTATGAGTTATTTACATCACGGTGTTCACAAACCTCGTTCAAAAGAGTTCTTGATGTCATTGACTTCCACCTGTGACCCTGAAACCCTGAAAATACCCTGATGTTGCAGACCTAGAAGAGGAGGAGAAAAAAACACCATAAATTCAGAGCATGTGAATGCATTTATTTGTGTGATGCATTCAATATTTGTATTATTCATCAAATGATACACATATCTTACCATATAGGTTAATAAAGCGAATGCAGCTCTCTACAATCAAAGGGATGGCCTTCCCAGAATCCTGTGAGCAGATAAATATATCCTAATAGTCATAAAGCAGCAAATGGAAATTGTACAAAATATGTGTGCTGGTAGTGGAAACAAAACCAGCTGTTACCTGGTGCCTGCTGTGGGAGTTTCGTCGACGACTAAGTGGAAAAAGACAGAGAAATACAACTGAAACAAGAGATTCAGCATTCATAAAGGTCATGAGAACCTTTACAAATATCAAAAGGACCTTGTGATGCAGAGCAGTATGAGTAAAAAGGGTATTAAAAGAAGGTCAGACATAGATGATGAGATTTACCCGGTTGTCATGATGTCTGCTCGGTATCCTGTAGAAATAGATATAATATCAGAACACATTTCATTGCTCTTTTCTTTAGATAATTTCAAATGGCAGATTTTATTTTATCTTGGTTTTATTCAAATGGATCCGTTAATAAAAATCTGACTGATCTAGTGTGAATGGTCAATCTATACACATTTTATTGCAAAGTTAAGTGTTAAGGCAAATTTATTTAACCATGTACCAAAATAAACTATAACAATATTGCTAGTGGTGCATGTAAAAATGTAAACACACTTTAAAACGTTTACATAAAATATCACAATGGAAATTAAATAATATTTTAATTTATACATGCACAAAATATTTTAATATGTTTGAATTATTTATATATTTAAACATTTTTGTAATTATTATTATTAGTAGTAGTAAAAGTAGCAGCTGCTTTAATATTAATATTAAAATTGAATTTAATGAATCAAAAAGAAAATAATATAATTATTATTATTATTGTATTCCATTCTCATTATTAGCAGAAGCAGTCGCATGCAACATTTAACTATATTTATTATTTTTAAACAACTGTACCGTATACATCAGTAAAAAATAAATATAAATCATAATAGCTACACATTTAGAGTAAAAGGCAACATCACCTTCAGCTATGCTCCGCTTCAGCATGTCATGTTTGGCTTGTAGTTTAGCGATGAGATTACTGCCTTCCAGATACTCCTTCAGCTTCTGCAGCCACGCAAATACACAGTCAATAATAATCCAATTACACTGGAAACTAATGATCTAATTAGTCCCGGTCATCCTTCAGCAGCCATAAACTTAGTTTAAAAATACTGACATTGCTTTAGGCTAAAACAAGAGCATTGATCCAGCTACAAAACTACAGTGTAACCAGATCATTGGCTGCAAAGGGTGATGTAAGGAGAATAAAGATGGTGTCTGTGCTCTTTTCTGTGTCTGATTAAATGCTGTTTGAGCGAGTGTGTGTGGGACAACATTTACTGTGAAATAGAAGAGCTCTGTTTCCTGCTGGTTGGCGCGTCTCTTGGCCAGGCTGGGTTTGCTGAGGTAAGTGTCTGATACGCTGGATTTGACCGACTCAGTGGAGCGACTGTGCTGAAAGCTCTCAGACACGTCGTAGTCTTCCATGTTCACCATGTCCTGGACAGTGCTGAGCGTGGCCTCTGACGTCTTTTTCACCTTCAGATGTAACATAGAGAGTTACTGAAGTGATGAAGCACCATTCTACATTACTACACACCACTGTGTGCAATGATTAGTTCAGGGTCATTTTAATTCACTTTATATTTCGGAAGCAAAAATAGGTGTGAATGGGGTCCTTTTGTGATCCGATCATTAGCTAGAACTAAAATTTCTGCCTGATTGAACCCTTCAAAGTCTTTACTTACCCTCAACCGAATCCTGTAGGAGTTTATTTCTTCTGTTCTATCTATCTATCTATCTATCTATCTATCTATCTATCTATCTATCTATCTTGGTATAAACAATGACAATTTTCATTTTTGTGTGACCTAGACCTTAAAATTGCTTTATTAATGTAATTGAATTAAATTTATTTACTATGCAAGACAAATGCTGAATAAAATATTAAAAGGTATATATATAAAAAAAAATAATATAAATATAAAAAGGTAACTTTATCTCACAATTTTGACTTTATAACTAAGAATTGTGAAAAAAAAAAAAAAAAAAAAAAAAAATTGCAAAAATTGCATGTTTATACTTCACAATTGTGAGAAAAGTTATTCAGAAAATCAGAATTATTTAATGAGTAAACTCTCAATTGCAAGAAAATGATAAAAGGTCACAATTACCTTTTTAAAAAATGTTTATTCAGTGGGAGAAATGGGTTTCCCTAATTTAACCCTAACTCTTAAATAAAAAAAAAAACCTTTCTTCAGTCAATAATTAAATACAATTTTGCAGTGAAATGAAAAATTGGAAATTAATTTTATATTTGTTGCTATTGTTCAAAATTTCTTTACTGCCTTTTTGAATTAAATGAATACTTTTATTAAGCAGAGACACCTTAAATCGACCAAAAGCGACAGTAAAGGCATTTATAATGGTACTATATGATATAGTGGTGATAACGCTGTTCTTTTAAATTTTTATTCCTTAAAAGAAAACTGCTTTCAACAGGCTATAATGAGAAATGTATCGTGAGCACCAAATCAGCATATTAGAATCATGTGATAGTATTGGCTATATTCGGCTTTGTCATCAAATAAATAAATGACATTTTACGGTATATAAAAATAGAAAACCATAAAAATAGAAAGAAATAATAATTTCACAATGTTTCATCAAATACATTAGAATTATTATGTACAACCAAGCTGATTATACCACAGCGTGTTGTACTTTTTGTTGTGTGACAATCACACGATGTACTCAGGAATTGGTCTGTAGTCATCTAGAGAAGCAAGGATTTAGGAATATCCCGCACACACATCCGTACACCCCTGGGTCTCTACGGTCTAAACTCACTGCAGTAATACAGCGTTCATCAGCACTTCTGCTCTGTCCTTCACATGCTGAGAGCTGCAGGAAACAGCTGGCCTGCCAACAACCAGCGATAAACAACCACACACTCCAGCAGAGACTGAGAAGATGGAAACAATATGTATGAATGCGTCTGTGGCTGTGAAGGAGTGCGCTGGTGTGCATATATAATACCTGACGACAAAGAGAGAAGGAACGAGAGAGGGGAAAGGAGAAATGGAGAAGGTGTGTACGCCTGTCATCTCATTCTTTATACTCAGTGGGGGAACTGCAGCTGCCGAGGTGCTCATTCGAGGGGAAGGGATTGTGTGTGTGTGTGTCTCACCTCTTCATTTTCGATCTTCAGCATGGAGAGGCGCGACTGCAGCTGCTGGAATCGGAGGAGGAGCTCGGCTTGCACCTGCGGCAATGCTGTGATTTGACTCACCTGAAATATCAACATGCATAAATACACATATTACAGAAACCACTCAGCAGAACAAACAAATCAGTTGATCTCATTTATTATTATAGTGGCCTTTTTGCCATTATCAAGGACACGGATAGTAAATAAAAACATGAAATGATTGGGAGAACAGCGTGGTGTTGGATAAATGATGTTGCGAGCCAGACTTGAATTTGCAATGCCCATATGAGCACCATGGCTCTGCGTGATAACTAAAAGACCACAGATTTGACTAAATTTGACATGCATAAAAATTCTTAATTTACGTTATCCAATTTCACAAGCTCAACCATATATTTCAATATAGCTATGTTTTGTTCTCAACACTTGAGGATTATATATTTGTATGAAAATAGTGTTTTTGCTTCAAGAAAATTATGCATAATCCGTTTGGTCTTTATGTGCCATAATTATAATACAATTGGAAAATGCTATGTTTTAGGAAGACCGACTCCCTAATGCTTCATTTCAAACAAAGTTTTTGCTTATTTATGCTTATTAATGCTGAAATATAATGTGAAGGCATATCACACTGCAGGAATAAAAATGGAAGTAGTTCCACATATACATTGTAAGTTAAATTAACAATCTGAGCCAACATTATAAGTTAAAAACATCGTAATAACGTCCTCGGGGGTCATGAATCTGAATAAGAATGTTTTAGTAAAAAAAATTGACTTTTACAAATTTGTTTAGTTGTCGATTACAATGTAATTTTTTTATTTTGGACCTTATAAAATCTCACAATTTATTCAAGCACAGGACAATTTCAAACTTTTACAAAAAAAAATCATTTAATAAACAATTACAGTTTTTTATTATTTTTATTTTAGATAAAACACAAATATTTTTTGCTGTCTAGCCAAATTATGAAGTCACTGCAATAGCAAAAATCATTCCTTTCCTAAACAGAAGTCAATGTAGTGTAATTGACATGTATATATGCAGTTTGGACACTAGGTGGCATGTGACCTGGTCTCCCATGTGTGGCTGAAAAGAGAAGCGTGCAGGAGGGGTGAACGCTGTAGGGTGAGTCTCCATAAAGCGCTGCCGGTCATTGCTGGGGTCCAGCCCCTCCACAGCCCCCTCCAAAATATCCAGGCCCTCATGCCGAGAGGTTTCCAAGCTGTATTCTGCTGACAAGTAGGTGCGCAATGCCCGGCTCAGGCCCGCATGGTAGCCGAGGTCACAACACTGTTAACACACACACACGATTTTAATGGAAAAGAGAACATGAATAGTCTGGATTTGTGTGGAGCTGTCAGTCAAACCCGATTATGACGGAGGAACCATTGCTTTAAAGCATTTATCTAGAAATTATGCTCCAGGGCTTGCGTTTTCAGGGTTAATTTGACAGATTTTTCATCCAGGTTTCTACTGTATATCACTTGCCACCCCCACACAATCTCTATCCCTCTTTACCCACCCACGTACGCAAATTCTCCTGCTGTCTTTATCTCAGTGTGAGCAGGTTTGACCTCTGTGAAAGTCAAAGAGACGCAGCGCTCCGATCGGCCAGATACTGCTGACCACCATCAGCCTGCTGCAAACTCTAATGAGCAAAACAACAGACACAGCAAACCCAGTGTGAGAAATGGCTCCTCTCTTTACCATTGAGAAATCTCCTGGCCTCACTGGACACTAGATTAAGTGTGCACCCTATTTAATAGGATCTTATAGGACTTGTGTGTGAAAAGTAGGCAGTATGTAGTATGTGTTCTGAGCACAGTATTCACATTAGCTGATGAATTAGTACAGCTGTGAAAACAATCCACACTCTATCCCACAATGCAACAAACAACTTCACCTTAGATAGATAGATAGATAGATAGATAGATAGATAGATAGATAGATAGATAGATAGAACGATAGAACGATAGTCAGAATAGTAGACAGACTGAATGACAGATAAAACGATAGAGCGACATAACAGAACGACAGAGATAGAACCATAGATCGAATGATAGGTAGATAATAGAATGACAGATAGAACGATAGATAGATAGATAGATAGATAGAACGATAGATAGAACGTTAGAACGATAGAACGATAGATAGAACGATAGATAGAACGATAGAACGATAGATAGATACAGTATACAGACAGGTGGATAGATAGAATGATAGAATGATAGATAGAACTATAGATAGACAGACAGGTGGATAGATAGAATGACAGAATGATAGATAGAACGATAGATAGATAGATAGACAGACAGGTGGATAGATAGAACGACAGAATGATAGATAGAATGATAGATAGACAGACAGGTGGATAGATAGAATGACAGAATGATAAATAGAATGATAGAATTAACGATAGAACGATAGATAGAACGATAGATAGAACGATAGATGGATAGATGGATAGATGGATAGATAGGTGGATAGGTGGATAGGTGGATAGGTGGATAGATAGAATGATAGATAGACAGACAGGTGGATAGAATGATAGAAGGATAGATAGATAGACAGGTGGGTAGATAGAATGATAGATAGACAGACAGGTGGATAGAATGATAGAAGGATAGATAGATAGACAGGCAGGTGAATAGATAGAACAACAGAATGATAAATAGAACGACAGATAGACAGGCAGGTGGATAGATAGAACGATAAAACCACAGAGCAATAGATAGATCGATAGAACGATAGATCAAATGATAGATGGATAGATAGATAGAAAAATAGAATGATAGATAAAACGACAGATGATGCCAACCCCACAGAGGACTTCAGATGATACCAACCCTGAAACAACACACCGCACTAACGAACTCTGCTACTAGTTTATAATGTTTTTTATAAATTTACATTAAATAACATTTACGATTACGTCATTAATTGATCTTTACCTCACATCTAAGCCATCTGTACATGTACAAACTACTACTACATATACTGTAACACATTACTTTGGTGTAAAGCTGCTTTGCAATGATAGGTTTCATGAAAAGCGCTATTCAAATACATTTGAATTGAATGAACAATAGATAGATAGAATGGATGTAGAAAAGAGCGAACAATCCAATAATAGATTGAACGACAGAATTAACAAATGATTAGATAGATAGATAGACAGACAGACAGACAGCGTTCAGGACGGTGTATGCCGTGCAGCAGTAAGTGTGCTAGTATTCCATTCTAAACATGGTCTGTTTCAGAATGTGCTAATGTGTGCTTGTAATTAAAGACTTAATCTCCATCCCGTCCTGCCTGTTACAGGGTGCGTTTGTCTCTAATTAAAGGCAGTGGAGGCTGCCTTAATTAGTGATTATTAATCAGGACTATAATTCATTACTGTGCTTGGTGAAAAAGCAAATAAACACTACCATAACACCATGCCCTTCATGCAGTGGCAATTTCCTGCTGTTGACTCCCAATCTGTGCATTACAGAACGCTGCCCTAATCAGATACTCACGTCAATCAGATGCGACAGGTCTTGGATGTAATATTTAAACAGAGAAGCATTTGTGGCCTCCAGAGTCAACAGATATTCATTCCGAGCTTTCATAACCTTCAGTTTGTTCTCCGAGTACTTTGCTTGGCGCTGTAATGGGGGGGGGGGGAGGTTGAAGGAGAGAAAGAAGGACAAAGTGTTGAGTAAGTGCTATATCTGCATCAAGGCAAGTAGATAAAATGTTTTTATTGACAGCCTATCGACTAACTTGTTTCTAATGGAAGTGTGTTTGCACAGTGATGCTTGGCTTATGCCTGCGTCTCTGTGATTGTAATTGCTCCTTTAATTAAAGTTCCTCGGCTGCTGGTAAAACCCACACATCTTTTACGGAAACATTATCATTAAATCAAGCAAGCATCCTGAACTTATAGAGTCAATAGTGTCACAGTTTATTAATTTTCAGTATACATCACAGTCTAACTGATTTGAGCAAACGGTACACTACCAAAAAGTATGGGGTCAGTAAAAAGGTTATGAAAAAAATTCTAATAAAAGTAGCCTTTCTATTTAAATTCATTTTAAAATGTAATTTATTCCTGGGATGCAATGCTGAATTACTTCAGTCGGATGAATAGAAAGTTCAAAAGAACAGCATTTGTTAATAAAAATCAGTTTTACTTTATCAATATTTATACTGTCACTTGAGCAGTTTGATGCATTGTTGCTGAATATAAAATGCCTTTGAATGGTAGTGCATACACATTTTACATTTACAATCAAACTGTTTTATCCTCATACAATGCATCAAACAGAAAAATGTACTGTTGACTCTGTCCATCGGGATATCCTGTCTGCCTATTCTGTCCAATACTGTAACAATTGCTCATTCTAACCTCTCCTCCCCCTTATGAAAGAGAAAAATGAATGCAGTACCAAACTGTAGCGAACACACAGTGTGTCATGGGGGTGTTTGTACTGGAAAATTAATGTTCTGAAGACAGACATACATATATATATATATAGACTGCTTTATTTACACAGTCTGACATTATAGTCTCCTGAGTCAGTTTATACTGGTGTGGGACCATACTGTGGCCTAAAAGCTGGTCTTCGGTTAAAGAATAGTTTGCAAAATGGCTGCTCTTTGCTTTTCCCCCCCCCTAGACTCTGTAAGTGAACAATTCTATAAATACGCTCTGATCATACACGCTGAAGCTGTACTAGGATCTAATAGAACGAGTTCAACATTACAGATATACATTTGTAAAGCATGCATTTTCACTCAATCACATAAAAAAATACATTAATATAGCGTTAAATCAACCAGGCATCCAAAACATTCTCAGTAAATCTTCAGAAACAACATTATAGTGAACAACAAAGCCAACAAGAGCAACAAAATTGGCTAATTTTCAGGTTGGTTATGCATAAATCAGAATTGGTTCCCTCATAATGTCCAATGAATTACTCCAATAACTCCAGCTCACAGTATTTCAAGACAAATGAACTTTGCACTATTTCTGGAAACACATCTGGCACATTAAAATTCAAGGAATCTAATTTGCATAGTGGATAATACACTCTTAGCTTGCATACAAATAAACACATTTTAGGCATAATACACACTGAGGCAACAATACAACAGAAAAGGAAAACTAAAGATATGGAAGTCACCTTCTCTTTCATCTTCTGGATTTTGCGGGCAGCGTTGCGTCGTTGATGGCGATCTTCGGTGCGCAGACTGAAGACGGCCTCTCCGCCCCGGCCCTGGCGCTCACCCTGCCTCTCTGCCTCCTTTAGCTTATTCTCTGCGCTTAGGGTCTCTGAGTGATACATGTGATACGTCTTCATCACCTGCAGGAGGCAGAGCAGATGGAAAACTACATTACCCACAATCGCTCTTATCGGATTCATTTATGTGTGTTGTGCATCTGTGTCCGCATGGATGTGTGGGTAATGATTGGCATATGAAAAATGTACGAATTTAACATTACAACACTTGTTCACCAATGGATCTAATGCAGTGAATGGGTGCCGTCACAATGAAAGTCCAAACAGCTGATCAAAACATCAGAATTATTCAAAAATGTTAATTTCAAACTGTTGCTTTTATTGCTAAATTATGTGTCCCTAATATTACTTTTTCGTTATTATGAATTACTGTACATATTTTGGCCAGAAACAACGGTTTAAACACTTGATTAATTATGGTTTTTTTTTGTATAAACATTGGTTTTTTGTGATGCTTTTATCAGACTCTAAATCTGATGGCACCCATTCACTGCACAGGATTCTTTGATGAGCAAGTGCATTTCTCCAAAGACACCCGACTGTCAAAAAACAAGCTAAATCATGCAACATGCATCCTGCTCTGCTCTCAAACTCTGATGTAAATCCTTCTCAATAGGGACACAAAACTGCTTACATGAGAGGTTCAGTGAGGTGGAAACTTCCTGAACTTTGAGTACTTCGGTTCAGAGAATTCATCTCATTTTTAGTGTGCATTTCTCATGTTAGAGGTAAGCTCAGCTGACAGACTTAACATGCGCTATGTGTTTTTGTTTTATCAAGGTTATTTATGCAAGAGCTGCTGGCTTTTAAGACTTCAGTCCTGTCAGACAAGCTCACATTCAGGTCAAATATTCACAACAATTACAGACAAATAAAACCTTTCAACAGGAAAACTTCCCACCCAGTTTAAAGCCGGCATTAAAAATGCAAAAGATTCATCCATGCATTTTTTTTGTTCAGGCTTGGCTTTTTTGGATACTTTTTGAGCCAATCAACTGAGTTGTACAGGTAAATGTCATGTGACGGATTTCTCTAAAGCTGCATAAGAAGGTTGGTTGGTTTGACACTGTATGAGTTCCTGTGGTACCATCCCGTCAAAGACAGAAGCTGTAAAAATGTCTGAAAATTCACGCTGGTCTTTTCAGAAACTACAGAATAGTTTCAAATGAACAGCTGCATATGTTGCAGACAAAAGGAAAACTTATCACAAAGTAAAAAGCAATGCAGTAATTTTGGGACTAAATGAAAGATAGATGAAACCTATGCAGTTGACTTCTGGAAGAAGAGAAGTGAGAGACTGAGGGTGTCGGTGATAGAGGGGTGAATTACGTATTGATGGAATGATAAAATGTGAGAGAAAAGCACCAGCAAAGTGATGGGATGAAAAAGTAATCCAAAAAGAGATTGAACAGATGATGAGAGAGAATGAGAAAAGCTCACCGTGTAGAGTTCGTTAAGAATCTTCATCAGGTCTTCTTGCAGCTGGAAAATGATCTCTTTGCTCTGTCGGCCAAAAAATAAATAACAGATACACAAGGTGTGTTATAATAATGGACATAGAGTAAGGGCCGAGCTGGGTCAACCCCTTACAGCCAAGCATTGCTGTCCTCGCTGTCACTTCTGAACACGATAGATCACAACAACTCAAATGTCCACTTAAGTTGCTTTTGTTTTCTTTTCGTTTTAGTCAGTACCTTTTTGACCGGATCTTTTGTGTCCTTTAGATTCTTCTAGAGAATGTTACAAGTCAGTTTTAGCAAAACTTTTCTGACTAGATTTAATAATTTAATTAAAATGCATTAAAAAAATATTATATATGTACACACACACACACACACACACACACACACAAATTCATCATGATTACTTGCATCCAAAATAAAAGTTTTTGTTTGCATAATATATATTCTGTGTATATTTATTATGTATGCATAAATATACACACATACAGTATTTATTTTGAAAATATTTACATTTATGTCAATTTTTTAATTCCTATAATCTATTTTTTAAATAATATATTTAGTATAAAAACAATTTATTTTTTTAGATATTACTATATATATGTGTGTATTTATATAAACAAAATAAATATATACAGTACACATGCATATATTATGAACTATTTTTTTATATTGCATGTGATTGACAGCAAAATATAAAATGGTTATATGAAGTAAAAGACTAAAACTAGTTTCTTAGTGCATTCCTGTATTCTGCTCCTTACACTGTTATTTCTCATTAACCCTTCTACTATAGTTTTTACATTAACGCTGATCTACTAAAATGTGGTGCAAAGCAAGAAATTTGCATCCTATAAATAAACCACCACTACGTTGAATTCTACAGTAACAATAGCTGAATAATGAATGGTGAATTCCCATAAAACCAAAGCTGAGTTAAGAGTTTGACAATTATACTAAAAAAATCTAACGCCACAGTTACTAGAGAGTAAAACTTTGTTCACATTTTAATTAGCCAAAGGAGAAATGTGCTTAAAATATAAAGAGGTTTTGTCTCCCATCGGCTGACTGAAAGCGACATGATTTCTAACAAATGCATATTTTTTACAGCTTTCATTTTGATGTAATTATTCGTCACATTATAGCACAGACAGGAATGACCTCACCTTCTTGAGCAGACGCATGTTGTCCTCGCTGACATGCGTGAAGCGTGTGATGACGTTGTTGAGGTAAAGGTCGCTGAGTGTGGCGTGGTCCTTACTCTCCCTCCTCACCTGGTTCAGCAGCAGATACCAGCAGTTCACAGGAGAAAGCAGGTTCTGGTCCTTCCTGAAAGCCACAGAAAAGTGGGCTTTTAATACACTCCTTAGAAAAGCCGTCACTGGGGAAGTAACTTTTCAAAAGGTGCATGTTTGTACTCCATTTTGGTACCTTAAAGGTACATATTAGTACTTAAAGTGTACCTTTTGAAAAGGTACTGCCCCAGTGACAGCTTTTGAGAGTGTATATAGATGGAAAACATAATACACAATTCTGTTTTCCAGTTGTATTTGATTATTTTACTATTGTTACTTAAGTTTAAAAATCAAGATGTAGAAGCTCAAACTAAATAGTCTTTAAATTATGCTGTTTTCATGCAATATATAAAAGGTATAGGTATTTGCCATTTTTATTATATTTAGTAAAATATATAATCTTTAATTTTTTTTCTGAAATATTTGCTTAAAATTTCTCAAACTCTAGTGATATACTTTAAGTGATTTAAATGAATATACATTTCTTGTTTGCATTCATTGTATATATAATGTCAAGCTTAACAATCACAAATCTCTCGGTGATATTCAAAGTGAATATCTCTGCTGTAGGGCTCTGTGGGTGGCCCTGGATTTGCTGTACATGCTGTTTTTGTGAGAGCCGCTCTGTGGCTTTTATCAAGTAGTCATCCAAATCCACTAATGAACCTTTTCGTATTTATCCTCAAGAAATGCTGAGGCTCTGGTGAAGATTTCAACTGCAGTTTACTGAATTGCCTGGTTGAGGATGTTAAGGAAATGTCCCACAACCCATAAAATCTCTATAGATGACTCCCAGCTGAACGCACTCGTAAAATCTTCATAATAAATGACTCATTAGTGAATATATCAACATACAAACCACTGATGACAAGTTAATGCTCTGAATCTCATTCAATGTAAAAAATGATATTCCTCACTTCACTTTTCCATAATATATTTGATGCATGAATTCACAAACTGAGTAAGCGTATTGCTAGAACTCACAATATTTACATATATTCACATTAAAGAAGAAAATATCTGACATACCTGTGGTATTTTCAAGACAGTGTTAAAAAAAGCATATGGTTTGCAAAACTTAAGAATTTTTTCCTGGGAAAGAAAAAGTCCTCCTTTTTTAACGAAATAAGTTAATAAAATTCTGTTAAAAAAATAAGAGTTTAAGAAAGTAAAATAATGCTCACATTACAGTAAAAACCTTGAAAAAAAAATTATAATTTTCTATGTTAATATATTTTAAAAAGTTATTTATTCCTGTGATGGTAAAGCTGAATTTTCAGCATCATTACTCCAGTCTTTAGCGTCACATGATCCTTAAGAAATCATTTTAATATGCAGATTTGCTGCCCAAGACGCATTTTTGATTATTACCAAGGTAATAAACAGTTGTACTGCTTAATATTTTTGTGAAACAAGTGATAATTCTTTCAGGATTCTTTAATTGACCAAACCTTCGAAAGAAAAATTATAAAAACATCTGTATCACGTTTTATGCATCCTTTCTAAAAAAAAGTATTTAAAAAAAAACGTGAAGGTAATAGACGCCATTTTGCTTCACACACTTGATCTTCTACATTAGTAATGGCTGTTGCGAAAAGACAATGGGAAGCCATTTTGGACCAAAGAGGCGAATGTCTTCAGCAGCCAGTGACTAATCACAAAGCTCAGCAGGCATCCGATGGGACAGCCCCATGAGGAACCAGCACACTAACAGTGCCCAGCACGAGAAAAAAAAAATGCAACAGAAGAGAAACTGTGAAACTCCCTCTCTCTCGCCCATCCCTCATCTCTCTATTTTCCCAGCAGAATGTTATCTGCATTAATGAGACAGCAAATACACAGATGCCCCGTACACACACACACACACACACACACACAAGAACAATAACTACAGCAGACACAGCAATCGCCTCTCCTCTGCAGCTTCATGCTTGAAAAATCAGAGATGGCAGAGCATCATGGGTAAAATATTCCAGACGTCGCTCTAATCCACCGCAAACCACAGTCGAACAAAACAGGGAGGGAGAAGTGATTTGGAGGTGAACGAAAGGAAAGGAAGTAAGCGGCTGAACCAAAACGATTCGCCACTGATTCGTTTCTAGAAAATGACTCTTAAATCATTCATGTGCATTCGTAGTCTGGCTCTCTCTCACACACACTTTAACTTCACTCACTTGTATTGTTGGTGGTCCTTGGTGCTGCGGGTTTTGGCCATGAATCGTTCGGCGAGCTTTTCCAAGTTGCGTGAATATTCGCTCTCGATCTCGGCTTTCTTCCTGAAGAAATCCTGTAGGTCCTGGAGGAGCTGAACCCGCATGTCCGTCTGCTGCTCCAGACATTTCTGCTGCTCCACTAACTGAGACCGTATCTCTGCACAAACACACACAGAGTTATGTTAGCTAATTAACAACAGCCATTTAAAACGACAGTGTTTGATTTTCAGTGACAGCTGCAATGTAAGTTACATCACATGACACGTTCGGGAGCAACTTGAACACAATGTGAGCACTGATGGGTGAAGTTGTGCTCCCTGAACCAGAGATTTTCCTCCTAACAAGCCGGTCCGGATTCCTCCTTAACAACACACTGGTTATCACACTCGCTGCCGTTGCCAAGACAACAGGTAGTGGAGTGGAGTATCCCATGGGGATTAGTGTGTGTGTTTAATGGGAGGAGGAATTCTGGATTCTCATCTCCACTGCTCTTCAAACTCCACACTCCTTTTCTTGATGCGGGAATACTTCAGTCAGAATTCAAATGTTTGCATTTACTTACAGTCATGCCGTTACAATTTCACTGCTGTTTCCATGAAAGGAGAGTCTAGAGTGACTCACTTTCAGCTTTTTGAAACAGCTGCAAACGTGCTACTAAAAAGTACTCTAGACTAATGAGTTTATAATCTAATTCTAATAATTCTAATATAAAAATATAGGAAAAGTGCCATTAATTTAATTTAATTAAAATAAAAAATGAACATTCAAACATAATAATTGATAACTCATCTGAAGCAGTGTTTTAGAATTTTTTTATTTTATTTTTCAGTTATTTAAAAAAAGTAGTTATTTTGTTACATTCTATTGATTCTATTTTATTTTTTGCTATTATTAATTAAATTTATTTTTGTATAAATTTTATTTATTTATTTTATTTCCAATGAGTAATTTTAAATCAATAACATTGAATTTATTTTATTCATAATATTTTTAATATTATAACAAAGATATAAAAGTTAAATATAAAAAGTCCAGACACATAATATATTTACAAAAAATGTAAGCCATCATCCAGTGATAATCTAAAATGTGATTGAATCAGGAGTTAAATCTTTGATAAATCATTTTAGCTTTAAACCAATCGTTAAAAGAAACATTTGTGAAATAAATCAGACTATTAGTATTTTCTCATGTCCTCTTACGAACTCAACAAACAGAACTAGGACAAATTTTCAATGAATTACATTTTAAATTTGGGTTTGTTCCAAACATAAAGCATCATATACGTACAAGTGCATAAATTATATATACTACAGGAAGTGTCTTTTCCATCTTTTTGGAAGCTTCATTGCCTGTTAATTGTAATTGCATGGAAATGAGCATGTTAAACAGCCATACGGTTTGAAACAGATCCACAAACACCCCAATATTCCCCCTAGGACAGACCAACTCTCCATACCCCGCCCCACAAAAATATACACATCGCTATGGCTTTTTAAAATGGTTGATTTGTTACATTTTGTATCCCCAGCCCTGAATACTGAATAAGTTCAGCCTTGGTTTTAAACACCATGAGGACTAGCAATTTTCATTTTTGCACAAATTACATCTTTAATAACTGCATGCTTTTAATAATAATACTGTCTTGTTCCCCTTCAGCAGCTTGCTCTCTCTCCCTCCTTTTCTTCCTCTCCCTCACACTTTTTCCCCCTTTCTTTCTCTCTCCATAGACCAACTGTTTAATGTCACACTGCCTCTCCGGCTCGAAATAACAGATGAGACAGCAGGCTTGGCATGAGCTCTGCGTGGGTGTGAGTGTGTGTGTGGGAGGATGGGAGGGACTGTGAGAAGTGGAGACATGTAACGTACGTGTGTGTGTGTTCTGCATCGGTGGCATGGCGAGCAAGGTGACTCTTTTGATACAACATAAGAAACAGCAGAGAGTAAGAGGAGATATGATATTCATGGCAAATGAATGTCAGCACTGCCTGAGTGGTGCATGTTTTTTTCCCCCACCGTGCAATTCTTTCTTACAACACTTAAACAGTTTAATAAGCAGCGACAGCCATAGATAAGCCATTCGTGGGGAAAATACAAAAGTCTATCTTTAGGGCTATCAAATTTGATATTACGGTTTAATTCTAATTTGTAAATACATCCATGGTTTAGAAAATAAAATAAAAGAATAGAATAGAAAATAATAAAAAGTCAAATCTGAAAAAAGAATATTATAATAAAAAACAAAATGTAAATATATATTTAAACACACACATATATTTATAATTTTAAAATATTAAATATATATATGTAAAATGAATAAAACTAAGGAAACAATAATTACATCCACACACACACACACACACATATATATATATATATACATATATATATATATATATATATATATATATATATA
>JAUCNO010001091.1:4911399-4926550 GCA_032353835.1 Enteromius viviparus | reverse complement strand
CTGAAATAAAATTTTCAAGACAACTCACTTATATAGTTACATAAATATATAAATATTTAAAAATTGTATATATATGCATGTATGTATGTATGTATGTATGCATGTATGTATGCATGTATGTGTATATATATATATATATATATATAAATAAAAACACGCATGCACACACATTATATTAAAATAAATATTATATACAGATTATATACTGATAAACAATACTTCAGGAGAATTTAATAAGTGCATAACTACTTATACAAACATATTGTCAACATATAGCTTTATGAAGAAGCAAATGCACGCTATCGATAATCTCAAAATGGCCAAATAATTAGCCTAGCCAATGCATCAGTCTTTCACCAGTCCAGATGTTGCTGACAGAGCTGTTCTGGAGAAAATCTCCAGAGACAAAACATCCGAGTACAACGGAGCGCATCCTCACATGGGCCATCCCCTGCCTCCTCTCGTGTTGAGGCTCGAAACACGCTCATCTGTCATCCGGACAATGTGCATTCAGAGCGTCCACGCAGTTTCAAACCAGTTACGAACAAACTGGCTGGCAAAAACCAGCTAGAACCAACTGCGTAACTGGAAGTGCACTGAAACTGCTTTCAAAACTACAAATAAATAGACAGTGAGTCATTTCCACAAGCCCTTTGAAGCACATAACAGGCAGACAATGCTAATTAAAACAATATAAAAGCATCGGAAACATGTTTGTTCATGCGGAGGGATATCATCTAGCCAAGAAATAGAAAAATCCCGTCATGCTGTGCAGAACAAATGCGCAAATATAGACACGTATCATGGCGAAAGATGAAACTTGCCAGTTTACAAGCAGTAAATAATAGTAAAGAAATAAGGTGCAGTCACTGCCATAAAATAACTACCTTTCATCATTTTTTCCAAATTGTTCGCCTTCACAAGTCGCTGTCTATCTGGTATTTGACCTTTGAACTTGTGACCGCGGTGTGCACGTCTGATACCCTGCGGCACGCGCCCGACCCAGACTGTCTCCATGGCAACAAGGCTTCTGCTCAGCAACCTGAGAGCGTGAGGAGTGTGCAGGCATGCTGTACAGCAGCATTACACACTCCCATATTCACATGATGTATAAAAATGGGAACTTCAAACCACAATGGCAGAAAAATACACCCCCAAAATACTTATGTCCCCATAAACATAAAAATATCCGATTGTTAGGAAGAAAGAGGAACTTGCATTTTTAGACTCTAAAAAAACCCGCATACAGTACGTCACCATGTTATTCGCTCTTCTGCTACTTCCCATTTATTTCCCATTCCTCCATAGACATCTTATCTGTATCTCCTCCTCTCTCGCTCTCCTCTATTCATCTTACGCAAAAAAGCTTTTTATTCAGCTTTTACTTAAACCTTAGGAACACACTCTAATACTCTATTCTTTCCAATAGTCGGACAAAAGTACAGGTCAAAAATACAGGTCAGAATAAGCATTTTTTTCCCTAATCTATAAATCTATATCTATACACACACACACACACACACACAAGTAGTGTGAATGTCTTTGCAATAGTGTCAAGGAAAACTAAGCATTAGGCAAGTCTTTATTCAGCACACAAGACATAACAAATGTAATCAAGCGTTCACGAATCCAAGGTCAGTAGATACGAACCACTGAAGAGAACGTGTCAGGGCAGACAATGAACTGTCATGCAACATAATTTGACACAAATGTAAATGAGGCTGTTAGGAAGCAACAGATTACATATACAAAAATACATTTTATCCACATGAATCAAAATATACTGTTTATCCCGATTAAGCTCCATTAGGACATCTCTGTTGTTGCAAATTGAAATAAAACTGTAGATAATCTGAAAAACGAGCTTAGCTAACTACGCTTTCTTCTTTAGACCCAAGAGTAAAGTCAAAGACAGGCTTTAAGCCTAGTTGTAAGTACTGCAGTGTATGTGGTCCTCTCCGCTGTGGTCTTAAATAGATTACTGGATCGATATCTATACTTGATTAATGAGACTTACAGGGTTCCCGTTATAAATACATGCAGTGGGAGGCTGGAAAATCTGTCTTGTCTCAAGTCTGATACGAAGAAATCAGTTTTGACCAAATTAGCTATTTGTTCACTGTCTATCATTGAAAAGAGGAAGTCAGGCCATATGCTGTTTCCAATAATTATTTTAAAACATGACCAGGGCTGGATGGGAACATGAGGATGGGACGATATTACACACATAACTCACATTCACACACTCCTGCAAGCACACACACACACACACGTAGTGGACATCTGGTCCGTGTCCTCCTCTCAGCATTCACCTTCGCCATACTTGTCCACTCATACACGTATACTTCACTACCTAAATGAGGTGACCGTGATTCATAGGCTTTGTCTGAAACACATACTAAGTAAGTACTGCTTTTGATGAAGAATGCACTTTTGACCATTAATACATGTATGAATTTTGGTATTATGAAAGATTTAAGCCAACACTGAATCGAAGAACGTTTTCTGATCTGATAATGTTTATATTTGAAATATTATACAAAATTATTTAAAGATTTAAAAACGTGTACATACATGTATATATACACATACACACTATATATATATATATATATATATACACGCATACAAGTCAACATTTGAAGTGGGTCATCAAATTTCATCAAAGTTGATTACTGTATCTATATATATTTTAGGGATGCACCGATCCGGATCGGCTGATATGTTTGCGTGTTTTGTCAGTAAAGGCGGTCCTGTAATAAGTGCTAAATGCCATCAGGTGTGTGATTTCACATTGAGCCGTATATACTACACACAGCCGTTGTTCACTGACGAGCTGCGCAAAACCATGTTCATTATCAGCATGGATTTGCGCAGACATCGGCCGATCCGGATTGGTGCATCCTTAATATATATATATTTATATATTATACAGTACTGTGCAAAAGTCTTAGGTCGCTAGTATTTTCAGCAACAAAAAAAGGTTTTAAGTCGGTTACTTCTATCTTTTGCTGTAGCATAATAACAGTTTATGTTTCCAAGCTTTTTTGCAAAGGTTTTATGGGTTTGGATCGACATGAGGATGAGTAATTAATGACAGGATTTTCATTTTTGGGAGAATTAACCCTTTAAATACATATTTATTTAGATTTTTCCCAAGTTAAGAAGGTCCCCAAATAACCCTAAAAAGGAGAGGTAACATTTTTTTCCCTACAAGATATAAATCCCACATAAACAATATATATAATCTAAAACACAGTTAATTTTCAGGTTTGCAGGTCTATATAATCGGTGTACTTCTCAACTAGTGTTTAAACAGAGCCGTTATACATATAATCAAATGGCACTTTTACAAGAACAATCTTTATCTTTAAAAGTCATTTCCAAGGTCATTTCTCATTATACAGTATTGGAAAAACCCAAATTTCATCATTTCTGTGATGCAGCAACACAAACAAGGGGATGTGGGCGAACAAAACCGCTTTCTTTCGTCTGCATGAAAAATAAATAAAATAAAAAAAACACCATCAGGGTGTTGAATTCTGGAAAGTCTGCAGTCTAATGCTTCCCAAAGCCACTAGAAATGTTCCTTTAATCTGTACAGCCCCCTTTTATGTCGCTGTGCATTCACTCTGAACATTTATTGTGAGATGTTTGGACTCTGACGGCTCCTTCTCGGGGACTCTGAACAAAGAGATGAAATGTCTTGTAGCGGAGTGGATCCCCTGAGCCGCAATAAATCTGATTCATACAGTCACTCTAGGCAGAGGAAGTACACCAGCGAGTCAGTCTGCGGCCTCGGACGACGATGTGTATCTGTGTGTTTGTGGCTTTGGACTGGACGGCAGCCAGAAGTGCAACCCAGCATCAAATCCTGTGAGAATAACAGGCTACAACGCTGTATTAAGGGTGTAAGATATCAATTCATTTTCGGTCTTTTATTTTGTGGTTATAATCAAACGTTGGAAAAGATTAAACCTTGCTTGATGACATACTGTAGGCATAATGCATACACACTAGCTATCACTGGATGGGCTTTACAATACAGTTTCTAGTCGTATGTGTGTATAGCTTTTGTACAACACAAGCTCCCTACAGGACAGAAAAAGTCACCCGCTCGAGAGCCGGTTATTGCTGATGAAGCAAAAATATTTTGAGGAATGCGCATGCAACAACACACACACACACACACACACACACACACACACACCAATGGTTTGCACATTAAACTGACTTACTTTGAATCATGGTTATTATAGTTAACTAAAACCAAAAACTCAAGTAACAACATTTCTGTTGTTTAAGTACATGTTAACTGAAACTATATAGATCAATATATCACTACAAAAACTTACTAATACTTACTTAATACTAGTAATACTTTATTTAAGGTACTTGCCAAGTGGGGTTATTGAATTTGAAATTAAAACCAAATCTAAACCATCAAAAAAAAAAAATCAATAATTGTATCTACATGAAATTAAAATAACCAACTCTAAAAAAATAAAGTGCAATATTGTGTACAAAAATATGATGCAATAAAATAAAATAGTATATACAGTGTGGGTGTGTAGATAACTCAGTTTTTAAAAATCATGTTTTTTCAATTCATATTGCAGTTGGGTTATTTTGATTTCGTTAATAAATAACTAAAAATACAGCTAACTAACAAAACACAATATATAAGATTTATATAAACTATTATAGACATATACAAGTAGATTATATTTACACTATGGAGGTACAGACAACAACAAAATTACTAAACCTTTAAAAAAAATAAAAAAATAATATATATATACACATACATATATATATACATACATATATATATATATATATATATATATACATACACACACACACACACACACACACATATATATATATACATATATATATAAAAAGTAACTATTATATATCAGTGATAATTAAAAGCAGTGTTATTTTAGTATCATAAATGTGTAGTTCAATTTGTGCGAGCGTGCGCATGTGTAGATGCAGACACAGTCAAGGTCATGTGCCTCTCTTTCCTTTTGACTTCCTCCCTTAGAGAAAACCCATTTCCTGTTCGGACATTGACAAACTCGAACATGTTCCCGAGGACATTATTTTTTCCACAGAACCTTTTTTCCCCCCCGATTCGATAAAAATTCAAGCAATCACATTTACACAACCGTGCTCACAGAACGCATTTAACGGCGACAGTTTTATTCAATAAAAAGTAAATTAGGCATGTTTAAAAAGCAAACGAACGCATGTCTGTAACATTCAGAGAACAACGGCGCTGTCCCTTATGACCATAAATCACTCATCTGTCTCAATCCATTCTTACTCACACTACTGTATGCCACACACACAGCCGTACGTGCGGTCCATAATAAACAGCACTGCTGCAGCAGGAGGATTCCCTGATCTTGCTCCCTGACACACACACACAGCCAGATACCCATCGCTTCCCCATTGGACATTTACACACACACACACACACACACACTGGTGGTTGAGTATCCATGGAAACATGTACAATGCAGCAAGAGCCTGTTGTCTGTTGAAAGCAGAGTGTACCTTTGTGCACATGCACACAAGCCTACATTCGATGAGAGCCGTCCATATGTTCATCCATCTTAGCCACGCGTGCGCTAACGCAGCAGCCCCAATACTACACCGATCTATCAGCATGTTGCCTAGAGACCACCCTCACCCGGACCACCATTGGCCAATAGTAGCTGAGACAGCAACTCAGCTCCTTACATTTAAATATCAGCATTATGGAAAGCAAAAGTGTGCTTTTCTCATTCCAGCTTCCCCCCCACCAAAATTTTTTTCCATTTTTGAGGTCTAAAGCCATACAGCTTCACCTAACTACAGTTGGAGTGCTGGAGACAGGGGTTGCCATGAAGACTTTGCGATGCTGCGCACCCTCCCCTTTCCGTTTCATCGATTACACACTGTTAAACGAGTGCGAGCGCACAGGCGAACGCCCTGCTGTAAGGGCAAACAAATAAAGCAGGGTGGACTGTATATGTTATTGTGTTGATAATACATATATTGAAGGTATAGAAGCATGCATTTTTATAAGCTTCTCTCTTTCTGCTGGTAATCCAGCTTAAGCTCGTTTTGAAACATGGTAGATTGTCTCTAGCTGGTCCAATGTGGTCATTAACTGGTGAAAAATGCAATCTAGAGATGGTATGTCCAATTAATAGCTGGTAGATATCTAGTAAAATGGATAACATGTCCTCAAACCATCAAGCTGGTTGACCAGCTGCCATGTTGCAAACACCATCTCAACCAGTTGGTTATCATCTTGTCAACCAGCTATCATGTACCAAAACTATTTTTAACCACCTAAAACTGGCTGGTTTCTAAATAAGCTAGTTGACCAGCTGCAGGTTGCAAAACCCATCTTGACCAGCTAGTTATTATCTTGTCAACCAGCTACCGTGTTCAAAAACTCATCTTAAACACATTAAGCTGGCTGGTCTCTAGCAAGTAATCAGATGGTTAACCAGCAGCCATGCTGCAAAAAACACCTTTACCAGCTGGCAGCTTATTTTTAGCTGGTTGACCAGCTCCCACATTGTAAAGCCATTCTGGACAGCTAGTTATTATGTCGTCAACCAGCTACCTTGTTCCAAAACTCTTCTTAACCACATTAAGATGGTTGGTTATTAGCCAATAAGAAGCTGTCTAAATGGCTGCCATGTTGCAAAAACCACCCTGACCAGCTGGCTACTTATTTCTAAATGGTTATTAGCTGGTTGACCAGCTGCAATGCTGCAAAAACCATCCTGAACAGCTGGTTACCATTTTGTCAACCAGCAACCATGTTCAAAAAATCATCTTAAATACATTAAGCTGGATGAACAGCTATTATGTTAAAAAAAAACTTGACCAGCCGGTTGCTGGTTTTTAGCTGGTCAAACATCTAGCATAATCCAAAACACATAAGAAAAACCTTAAGTGGACTGACCAGATGTCATGTTGCAAAAGTCATAATGACCAGGTGGCTGGTTTGTAACTGGTATTAAGGTTCGTAGTAAAAACTATCTTGACCCGCTGGCAACCTGTTTCTACCTAATCCAGCAGGGTCATTACTGGTTGACCAGTAACCATGTTCCAGAAACCATCTTGGCCATACTGTGTTGACTGATCAACAAGCTTTAACCAGCAAAAGAATGCAAGAAACCACTTAACACGTTTTAAAACACACCCACCAGCTTAACGATTTTCAGATGAACGATTTTGAAAATCTATTCACACAAAACAGACTACAATAATGCAACTAACAGACATCATGAAATATTATTTGGCCACATTACATGTTGTATATTTAACGCATACACAAGGTTCGTATTAGATGCATCAGACGAGAGTCCGTCTCCAGGTGCCCATCAGGTGCGAGAGTGTTCTTCTTACCTTTCACTTGACTCTCATACTCCGTAATGATTTCCTTTTCCTTTTTGGTCTTCGTCGTGTTAGACATGACGCCTGTGTAGTCCAGATCCGCTGGTCCCTTCTGTCTGAAACCTTTCTGCTTCTCCGAGACGCGTCCCTACTCTGCCCGATGCGTCATATCTAACCACAGGTTCAGTGCGTGATCCAGCAGCAGGAAACTGTAGTCCGTAAAGCAAAGCGATGACATTCAACCATGCACATCAATGATTACTGGACCTGCACGGAAGGGGAAAAAGCCATGAAAAGTGGCACGTGAACCTCAAGGGCGCGTCGTTACAGCCGCATCACCAGACGCGCAAGAACGACTGGAGATGCAAGTGGCCGCATCAATATTACGCACAGGTTAAGTGCGCGCGCGATAAACATGGAAGATAGAGGTGACAGAGACCGTAACTCATCTAAACTCACTCTAAGGTGCGAGAGTATCTGATTGCGTATGCAAAGAATTCGTAAGGTGATCGTGTTTCTCACGCGCGCGCTCTCACGCTACTGTCAATTGGTGGGCGGGTTAGGGCGTGAGTGTGAGTGCGTGAGTGTTTAAGACACATAAAATCGACAGTCACTCTATTTTAGGAAACGTCTAGTCCAGTTGTGCACAGTTCTGCTCCTTGAGAACCCAAGTTCTTAACATTTTGGATAGTGTTTATTTTTCTGTTTTTTTTTTCTGGTACACCTGATTTGTATCATCGGCTTATTAGTAGAGACTACAAGACCTGAGCTGGGTGTGTCAGATAGCGGAGAAAGTCTAAATGCCGAAACTGGAGTACTTCAAGACCTGGACTGAGAACAACTGGACTAGATCTTAATAATTACCAGGTTTTATTGGTCAGTTTGTGACATTTTGGGACGGAAACACGAAATATGATGGTAAATTAGACCTAATCAAAAAGTGAAGTTTAGTTAAAATTTATTTCCGTTGAGATATTTTAATATAACAAATATAAAGCACTTATAGGCTATGTTGTCTTGTTTTTGTGTATTTTGTTATACATATTATAACAAAATACATAAACTCTCAACAAACGCCACACACATTATAAATTTATGCATCACAAAAAAACAATGGTAAACAATATGATAAATAACAAGCAGAACGCTATAAATGTATACATTGCAATATCTATATATATATATATATATAATGTATAAATATAGTTTTATTTATATTTAAATATAGGGGCACTAAACATGACCCTCAGCCCTCAATTTAAAACAAAATGCTGAGGCAAATATTTTCAAAGTCTAGCCTCTGAAAGTCAATGCAATATTTGCACACTCTCCAAATGTATTATTCAGTGCAAATGCATGATGCCAGCTTTACACCAGGTTGAGTTTAACCTTTGAGGTGAATGGAAACACCCAGTAGCCCGTCTGTAGAAAGCGCCGGTCTGACTTCTGCTGGTGCAACTGTGCAACTACAGAACAGAGTAATAAATTACAATGAAAAGGCTTCTCAATGACTCCCCCATTCTTCACTTAGACATAAGTGGCTGAATGGTGTAGGAGGCGCTTTATGGGTCACTTACTTACCCTCACGCGCGACAGCATTGCGCAGAGTCAGCAGGGGGAGACAGAGAATGCAAAATCAGGACAAATTCTGTGACACTGATCTCATGTCACTTCATTGTCATTGTACATGCAAACTAATAGATTAATGTGTCTAACTGGTAAAAATAATTAGAAAGCAATTATGTACAGAACATGTCAAGGTCATATTTCACTCCTAATTTATCCTAATATATTGCATTGTGAGCACAAATCATTACCACACATACTACCATGTCTTTGATGTCTAAATATTTTATACTTATATTTTTTTCTGATAAATAAGTGGGTAAAAAAATACAAATATCTAATATATATAAATATCTTTATATTACTTCTTTTCATAAATAAATAAATGTGTTTCTAATTTTCAAAAATCCTATTTTATGATAAAAAAACGGCCCAGACATGTCTTGAATAACTTACAAAGTAAAATATTTTTAATTTTGGCAATTGCAAACTGAAAGTATTGTTTGGGAACCTATTTTGCTTGCTTTTTCCAAAAACCAAGACCTTCCTGCAAAACAACAATCTCATTACCGTTTCACATAGATCAAAAGGTCATGACATTTGTTACGCAAGATAAAGCTATGTGTGTGTGTGTGTGTGTGTGTGTGTGTAGTAATGTTTACAAGGCTGAGAGTATAGTGTCTCTCTCAGTTCAGGAAATGTATATCTATATACCAATCACTGATCACGCCCTTACTCTAACGATGCATTTATGGGCACTTAAATGTATTTTTAGACTTCTGAGGGTCGTTTTAGATGATTTAACAAACACTATATTACATTCCTGACTATTATTCTAACCATTTCTCATGGGCATTATACAGAATGCTCGGTTCTATATAAACGAGGCATAAAACGGTCCTGTGGGCACTCCACTAACTCATGCTAAATTAATAACTTTACTTTTTTAGATCATATGAGTGCTAGTACAGCTCCTGGGTATGTTTAATGGGTGTGTTGAAGTATGTAAGTGATATTAGTATATCTGCTTACATTTAACCCTCAATCAGTCAGTATGTGAAAAAAACACTTAAAAATGTGCATCTGGACTCAATGCATGGATATCATTGCACAAGTGGTTTAAATGTTTAAGTGTTGTTTTTTTTGCAGATACCACTTTTATTTATATTTCGTGATCTAATGCAATAAAGCATGAGCACATCTCTAGATCCCATTCATGGTCCATGCTGGAAAACTGTGGTCCACATGGATGAAAACATGCATATAGAGCAGACTGGATGAGTTATCTGTAAATCAAGAAGTTTCCTGAAACACTTTCTTGACCTAAACTCTATGTTTGGACATGAGAAAAACATTTTAAGCATCCAGTCAGTAATTACAGATACAAACAACAGACATGTTTCCTCAAGTACTGACTTTGCTGCAGTTTGTTCGTCTCTTTTTTTCTCTCCTGAACGTTCTGTTCTCGTGGCGCTTGAAATGATGACGCTGATGATGTGATTTCCTCTTTGGTGCTTTTATTTGGTCTCCAAAGCGACAGGTTCTCCCACGCACCGGCAGACCTGACAATCATGTTTCTGTTTTGTATAAGAGCTGTCAAGTGTCTGACATCTGCAATTCTGTGAACAAAATGGAGAAAGGCTGACCTAATTTAATGGAATCGTTTTAAAAATACTGTCATTTACTCGCATACATTTCCAGACTTTCTTAGGTGAAAATTCAAAAGAGACATTCTGCTTAACATACGCTTTTCTGCATAAAAGAGCTAAAGCATACTGTTACAGGAAATATCGAGCTCCTAAAAGAAAAAGTCATTCAAAAGTTGCCTGTAGTTAAATGTAAGTTATTTACTGTGCATATACGAGATTTGACGTAACTGATAGGAAATAAACTTGTGTGACACATTAAGTTTAAATAAATAAATCACAAACTAAAAATAATAAAATATGGTAAAATACAGTTTTACTTATAATATTTTAAAAATGTTACATAAAATTATAACATTGACAAAATATATATTATTTGTATTTTTTGTATGTAAACACTTTAGAAATGCTAAGATATATTTTAAATATATAAAAAGACTTTCACGCTTAAGGTTATAATTATTTGATCCAAAGTGCAGTAGTTTTGTGAAATATTATTATAATCTAATAAAACATTTTAACATTTTAAATGTATTAAATGTATTTATTACTTATTATTCCAGTCTTCAGTGTACATTAACACACAATTTTTTTTTGTCACTTTTGATCAAATTAATGCATATTTGCTTGTTTCTTTTTGAAACAAAGTTTGTTTTCTTTCCTTTCGTCTACACACACACTTTCTTACTTTTTTTCATCAAACTGTCCTTGATTGCCCTTTTGAACATCACTCTTCAGACAGGTGACAGTAAAAGCAATTCAGGTCAGTAAAACAGTGGATCTGATATTTGCTGTAGTTATTAAAAAGCTGTCCTGTATTGAGCTGCCAATCACGGGTCTCTCTTTCTGTTGTCCTTTGACCTCTGTGAAAGCTGTGTTAGGCTGCCCTACAGTAGAGTTTTATAAAGGTTAGATTAATATCATCTGCCCTGACTGGCGGTCACTCCACCTTCCCACTTTGACCCTCTTCTAGCTGTGTATCCTCATTAACAATCACTCCTTTCCTAGTGGGCTGACTACAGCTACAGCCTGTGGTCTTCAATCCCAGCTGCCATGACAAAAGGGGCAAAAAAAATCCCATGTAGCTCAGGATGTCACATGAACGCTTAATAAATTACATAAGATACATCGCATGAGGCAAAAAGAAACACAATTATATTTAAGGTCACAGAGTGCATTGAAATCACTTTGACATTTACCAGCAGAGGGTGCCAGGACGTATTCAGTATGACCAGAGCACTGAACTAAATAAATAAACTATTAAATAATTGCATTAAATTAATGTGGAAAACGGAAGGTCACCCACATAGATGAGTCTGGTGATTGTTTGTCACGACGAGAAAATTGAGGGCATCAGCCATTCAGGACAATCATGTCTGGAAAATCAACGGCTGACAAAGGGATAAAATGTTATTAAATGAAGCTATTATTACAAAAAGATAATTAGAGCAAAGAAAGAAATGATTGCATAAACAGAATCTGACTGAAAATGTGTTCTTTTCGTCTACCAATTATTCCATAAAAAAAGGCAAATCATCTTATTAAGGTGAGAAAACAAACCTTACTTCTAGCTATACGTTGTTTTTAGATAGAAATAGTGGCTAGAGAGGAAATTAAAGTGGAAAAGAAGGATAAAGTTAAGGGCCGGGGTCAAGGTTGTTGGTTTAGTGTTAAAATAAATGAGCACTGCCCTATCTCACAAGTAGACTTCAAATCTTACCTTAACAGGATGGTTTAATTAACAACAGAAAATTGTGCGCTTTGACATTAAATAAGCGACATGACACATTTTAAAAATGGCTTAGTGAAGTGACATTTTTGATTGGGGAAAGCAAAAAGTCTAAGAAGTGAAGGTTACTCTTGAAAAATTATTTTAAATGATATTCGCTCATGTCAGAGCCATAAAAGAAATCTATAAAATCTATAAATTGTATAATGAATTGGTGTTTTTATATTATTTAATAGTATTTTAGTAAACAACTACATAATAATAACCAAAATAATGTTGATTCATTAATACATTCTACAATCAAAGTCATGTGATGTGGTATCCATGGCAATAGAAGTCGGTATAGATTCCAACAACCCGTGAGCCAGTCAGATCTTAGTGCCCTTTACATGATGCATGGTCTCCCCTAGACTGTGCGGAGCATCTGGAGAGAGTCGTCTGTTGAGTAAGATTTGTGTCTTTAAGGTTTGGAGTGTTTCAGACTGTCCATGACCTGGGGGTCAAAAAGCACAAGGGTATAGCTTATCGGTCAAGGCGCTCCTGCTTGTGTATCATTTGTGTAAACCTGAACTCGGTGACCACAGGACCCTTTGTTGCACGAATTTATCACTCACACCAGCGACTAGTGACCTTAAGATAAACACCACCTCTGCATTCCTTCACAACATAAACAGCACACTTAATTAATCAGTGACTCTGACTCATATTATTATTAATATTTAAACTAATTAATTTGACTGTTCAATAAATAAATAAATAATTTATAATTAAACAATTTACTACTTCTATTATTATCATCATCATCAAAAATTTTATTAATTCAACAGTTTTTAATCAATAGACAATGTTTAAAAATAACTTAAACAATAAATATATTGTTATTATATTATTTAAAACTTTTATTATATTTATTGTTATTATTTACATTTTTTCAACTGTTGTAATTTAAAATATTCTATATTTATTAATAACGTATTCTTATTATTATTTAGACTAATCAATACCTAATTTAATTACTGTACATATCTGATTGATTTTTGTCTAACGTATTTCTTTACTGAGTAAATCCATGTACTGGTCCATATGTGCTTCTTGTATAATAAAATCTACAAACCACAAAGACACTACACCCTACAACACTACATCCTAATATTGAGTGCATTGATTTCAAATCTTTTAGATTCACTCCGCTAGCTTGTATTGTGCTCTTCATAAATAATGTGGCGCTTCCTCAGAATTTGTACAAACCAGCAAGGAAAAATACCTACATTTGTGCACTTAAAATGCTGGCAAGGGTTTGTTAAATGTCTTTGGCGGGTATTTTAGAAAGCCTGATGCAATGTTTTAAAAATCAAACTGAAAACAGTCTTGTTCGCAGAAGAAATGTTTGTCTTATCATTAGCTCTGCTGCATCGACTTCTACAGCACACAAACAAGACAGTGGATGGGCTTTGATGCTGAAGCCTGTACGACCATACCAAGGTAATTATGCACTGTCAAGAAAGCACCTGCTATCAGCATCTCTCTCCATTTCGCAAACACAAACACAAATGACATGTGAACACAGATGATGTTGACAGATGAAATTCAGAAGCTTTTGAAAGTCCTCATTTAAAGTGTCCTGTTGTGTGCTGTGCATGTTTGAAAATGGACAGATTTTTTCATCAGAGGACATTCAGCGAGTGTTGTTTAGCCACAAAGAGGGATGATGCTGTAGAGAATGCCATATTCATTAGGTGCTGAGGAGCTTCATGGTTGACCAGCTGACAGACTTCCTGTTTGTGTCAACATTATTATAGATCCACATATATTTGTGTAGGTCATGCTTACACATTTAGCCTATGTGAACTGCTAAATTTGGTTAGTAAAGGACATACGTTTGTGTGACCTTGTCTAGAGGTCTAGGGCTAGAGGGCTAGAGATAAGAAGCTGTTTGTATAGGAGTGATCTCCACATGCTGGATGTTTGATGGTTGACACTCACTCACTCACACAGACACACACACACACACAGGTAAAGAATCAGTCACATGTCAGAGCTTGTGACATGACAGATAGAAAGTGCTGTCGTCGACTGTGTCTGTCTGTTAAATCAGATGTTTGAAGAGCGAGACTTAGATGAGGACACTTCTCTGATGGAGACTGAAGAGACGGAAAGTGTAAGGAAAAGACGAGTTGAGATAGGAGGAGAGATGAAACGACATGAGAAGAGAGAAGAGAACGTAAGGGAATCTAGACAAGACAAAGTGAAAGTGACAATATGAAAAGACAAGAAACTCAGACAGTCAAGTAGAGACAAACATATGTGAGATAAAGTGAAATTAAATGCAAGTAAAGAGAAATGAAGTGACAAGCCTAGAGATTTACAGCAAAGAGACAAAAATACATAGGGTGAGGAGAAATATAAGCCAGTAAGCAGTGAGAAAATTAGACAACGAGGAAAGACAAAACTGAAATCTAAAAATCTATTTTAAAAAAGGGCTAGTTTATAAAATACAATTAAATTAAAAAATAAAATAAAATCAAGAAATATGAGAGAAAGTGAAAAAAAGAAAAAGATAGTCAAGAAAAATAAGGTAATGAAGAGTGACTAAAATAAATAAGTAAATATATAAAAGGCATAAGTCCATATGACTTTAAAATAAAATAAACAATAAAATATGTTGGGACAAGAAATATGAAATAAACTGATAAAACAAGAGGTCAAAGGATAATGAAACCTAGATATAAGTTTTTATGATTAAAATAGTGTTTTTATGCCTAAAATAAAATAGTGATGATGCAATGATTAATCATGATTA
>JAUCNO010001091.1:4870420-4911299 GCA_032353835.1 Enteromius viviparus | reverse complement strand
ATAAAATAAAATAAAATAAAATAAAATAAAATAAAATAAAATAAAATAAAATAAAATAAAATAAAATAAAATAAATTAAAATTAAAATTAAATAAAAAGTGTTAATATAGAAGAGATTAAATGACAAAGTAAAGAGAATACAATCAATACACAAGAAAAATAAATGAATAAATAAAGACAAAATCAAGCAACAATTCAATTTGAAAATAAATAAATAAACAAAAAAACACTAATATAAAATAAAATTCATTAAAAGAGGAGATATCTGTCAATGAGAAGAGACAAGATGAGAGCAAAGAGAAGAGGAAAAATACTTGAGACAAGTTATGCAAAAAATTAAAAACAAGAAGAAAATGACAGATGTCACTAAGGGCACACACATCAGACACACTTATAGCATGTGATGTCATATCCTTCTGCAGTCCTACAAACATGTCCTGCTGCACAGCTCCTTAACAGCAGCTCACATTCACAAGTGCTCTTCATTAGAGACTATATGGAATGTAAATAAACACAATGTGCTTATTAGAGATTGATATATGAGCCCACGGGGACTTCAGGAATTTAACTAATGGTTGTAAAAGCTTTTGGGAGCTGAATTAATATCAGAACCTCTCTATACTGTCTGGAAATGTTTACCGGCACAGATACCTTTCTGCTTCTGAAACCAACCTGACACATCAGTCCTTACGAAACCTCTAAACACGTATAGCCTTTTGAGACAGCGAGGCACTCTCAGATTCAGGTATGATGGAACTGGAAGCTATTAGCTGTTTTTATGCATATTTCAGGGAGTGGGATGAGTGTTTTTCCCCTTCATATTTAAGAGACAGAGTGTTTTCTCAGTGGTACAAAGTTAAATAGCCTGAGAAATATTTTATTAGTGCAGGAGGTTCATTCATCATAATGATCAAAGTGCTCTAGAGCTTCTTAGATCCCAGAAATCTGTCCTTGTCACTTTTATTGCTCTGTTGCATGCGAACGTTTCAGTAACAACAAGGAGAACCATTGTGGTGTGACGCAGCATCAGTAACAACATGATTCTTCCTGACATAAATACTACATTTATCAGAAATCTTCCCATTCTTGGTAGTAATCTAATATTTTGGCAACGCAAAACCACTAAAACTTTCCTCTCAGGTCTTGCTTGTTTTTCTCCATACACCCATATTCCTAAAAAGGCACTATGGATTTGAGGTTTGTTTCATGCCACAGACCACCCTGTGATGATCCAAGAGCTTTCCCTCACTGGTGAGCAGCAGTCATAACATAAAGTAGAAACTATAAAAACAACTTTACCTTCAGGGTTTCTGTTCAGGCAGAGGAACATCTGATTATATTGAGGACCACACTGCTCAAAATATCCATCATTTAGTACCTGGTCGTGCCTCGGTGCCATATGTGAATTCTTAACCCAGAAAAAAAACAAAAACATAGGTTTCCTGATTTATCTGCAAAATATTGAAGCACTTTACTTAAACTGAGTGTTAAAATTGAAAGAATTTTTAGGAGGCTTGTTAACACTTTCCCTGCCAGCGTTTTTTTTTTTTAAGTTGGCAGCCATCACCAGCATTTTTTATGATTTTGACCTAAATGTGACAGCCTTTAGTATATTTTCTGCTATGCATATATGAACATATCATATATTAAAATAAAGAACCAAGCCATTTTATTCTATCTTTATGTGTTCATGTTTTATCATCACTTGCAGACGCAGATATGTTTCATGCAGGGATGCATGCAGATATGTTTCATCAGAAATACTATCAGATATCATATTCTTTCACTTGTAAATAATTATATGAATAAATTAAATTGCATTCAGTAAACAGAAGAGACACACACCAACGTTTATGCATACACACGTATACATATGCTTACACACAAACACACACACACACACAGACGTTTATGCATACACACGTATACATATGCTTACACACACATACAGACGTTTATGCATACACACGTAAACATATGCTTACACACACAAACACATGCACACATACATACTCAGTTTGGCCAGACGACCAGCTCTAGGAAGGGTTCTGTTCGTTCCAAACATCTTCCATTTAAGGATTATGGAGGCCACTGTGCTCTTAGAAATTATTTTGTAACCTTGGCCAGATCTGTGCCTTGCCACAATTCTGTCTCTAAGCTCTTCATTTGCTCTGACATGCATTGTGAGCTGTAAGGTCTTATATAGACAGGTGTGTGGCTTTCCTAATCAAGTCCAATCAGTATAATCAAACACAGTTGGACTTAAATGAAGGTGTAGAACCATCTCAAGGATGATCAGAAGAAATGGACAGCACCTGAAGTAAATATGAGTGTCACAGCAAAGGGTCTGAATACTTAAGACCATGTGATATTTTAGTTTTCTTAAGTTTCTGAATAAAATATTAATTAAAAAGTATTTTGTCAAAAGTATTCAATTATGAATAATATATTGCATTATAATCCCTATTTTTGTTTAACACATGGGGGTTTAGGCGGCTTATTAATCTCCAAAAGGGGCAATCATAACATGCATAAAAGGAGCCCATTATTTTAAATGTTTTAAAAACAAAATGATTAATATAACAAAAAAAAAATCAATAATAAAACAACAGATTAAAATATTATAAAATATCTTTAATTAAAGTATTGTGGCAAGTCATTTCTGTAATGTTTTACTATCTTTGTAAAAGCAGAGCAGATATGTGCGATTAGCTGTTGTGATGTGTGTGAGATGTGGTGTTTGAGAGTCTGGTCACAGCACTGCAGGTAGGAAGCAATAATGAGGGAGCAGCTCCGGGCTACAGGACACTGACGGAGATCCACCAGCATAGCCAGATCTCACAAGAACTAACAAAACAAGCTCAAAATAAGCATCTAGCCTCACATCTGACCCTAATATTTCTGTGCCTGCTTGAGGTTTTTATTTAACACAGGCTTTTGGCTTGGCTTTTTTATAAAATTGCTTAAATACATAATAAAAAATAATAATTTTTTTAGGTTGGTATTGCACAGGGCGTGCAAGTGATGGAAGGAGGTGTAGAGAAAAGAAAGGCGGTGGTAATCTGGGCTAAATGCTGGTCTCAGAACGCCTCTGAACATAAAGTCTGTGTAGTGAAACGGGGAGATTAGAGAGCGGATTCAGCAGTAAAAGCTTTGATGAGAGCAGTCCACACAAAAGCCCAGCAATGCCTATTAACAGAACATTAGAGTCGCAGTCTTCTACAGAACTTTTAATAAACAGACCCGAAGGAGAGTTTGTGTGAATGTAAATAATATTAAACTGTGTCATGGGATCAACTTCCATCATATAAACCAGAGGCTGTGTGTTATAAACAATCCTCAACACATCTTCTGTTTCATTTCATTTTATGGAAATCCACACAATGATGGGCGCCCTTAACTGATCTCTGCATCTGCGCTAACTAAAGGTTTTGCGTGTGTGTATGAGTAAATGCATGATGAAAACTTTACTGAAGTGCATGCATTAATGAAATTTCAAGTAAAAATGGCTATAGTTCTGGCTGGGTAAAGTCTTTTTAAAAATAAAGCTGAAGGGTTACTGTATCAAATATTTAAGATGTATGTATTTTAAAGCAAAGTGAGAAAGTATGCCTAAAAATAGCTAAGATAATATTGTCTTTTATACTGTATTTATGTGTTATTTTCTACACTTACAATTACCTAATCTCTAGTGTCAATGGGCTTTCAGGTCATCATGAAAATCCAAATTGAATCGAAAATCATCAAAAATTGTCTGTGACCTGCTTGTCATCACAAAGACCAGAACATCAGGCTCAAATTAGGCTTCTCACACAGTTTATCTCCATTACACAACCTTCTTTCTAACCTTAATAGCAAAATAAATCTTTCCATGTGTGGATCCAAAACTGTCCAAAAATGTTTAGATCAGTCCAAATCTCAGTTAATCTGAAATGTTTTGCACAATGTGGAGCTGCCATCAGTCCCCATAAGAAAAAAGCAAGTCTAATAAACAGACTAATTAATGTCTTAATGAAAATATGAAGCAGTTTAGGAGATATCGTTAAACAAATGTGTGTGAGAGTACAGAAATATTTTCATAAGTGAATACAAAAGCAAATACAGATTGTTTAATGTACCGAGACATTTTTCACACACTATTGTTAATACAGGGACTGTTGTATTTTTTCATGATTATATCAAAATGTCTTATGGCTGGATTAAGATATAATGAATAAATATAAGAATATAAGAAATAAAATATTTAATATATACAAAAATTAAATTTTATATATAACACGGCACTGATATGATAAAAAATACAGTCACAATAATATTTGAGATATCATTAGAATTTAAATTAACTGTTTTCTATTATAATATTTTTAAAATGTAATTTTTTTTCTGTGATCTCAAAGTTGAATTTCATGATACATATTTTTTTTATAGTTTTTTTTATAAATATTAAGTTTAAAAATAATTTATTTAAAAAGAAATAATTTTTAACCATTTTAAATGTTTTGCTATAACTTTTGATCAATTGAATACATTATTGCTTAATAAAAATGTCAGTTTCTTAAAAAAAAAATTCACAGCTTAAAAAATTTCAAGACTAATTTGGATCTTCTTAGTCATTTTTTTAATTCATAAATAAACCTTTTTTTAAATGTTAAAGGACATCCTCTTAATATAATCTGTATAGCTTTAATATGAACTTGTCTGAAATACTGTATACTTTTACTTTTATTTATTATGACATTCAAGCACTGTGCAAAAAACTATGCGCATTCATAAGCATGCATGTGGTTTTAAATGTGAGAGAGAAAAAAATCATACATTCTTGAAATAATTCCCCTAAATCATAAACGCAAATAAATCTTGTGGACTTTTTGGCCTCATAATCAGAATTATGCTTTGGCCAAATATGCTACACACACATTCTATCACTCAAATTAAAAACATAAATCCATATACTTAGGTATGCATGTGACTGCACTGATATATTGCGTGAGAGTCACATATCATAAAAGCTAAACAACAGCAGCGAGTCTATGCCTCTGATATTTTTTAATTATACTGATTCTCAGAAAAATATAATTCCAGAAACAATTATGCAGAGGATCTTTTCAGGACAAATAATGAATAACTCTTCAGTTTCAGCTACGACGAGCCCAGGCCCTATCCAAGTTCAAAAGTCTTAATCTAATTCTGACAGCTTCCACTAATAAACACCCACAAGTCTATGGAGACTCTAAAAACATCAGTGGATCGAAAGCTGTGGGCAAACACTGTCTGAGCTGCACATTTCACAGCGATTTCATTTGCTGTTTTATACCAGTATGAATTATAACCACATGCTTTGACGATCAGAGAACGACTTAGCAAAAGAATCGGCCTCTGTTGTAACTCCCTACTGAGCGGATGATGAATGTGAGACCTCGCAATCCCCGGGCAGCTGACTCTTATCCCCAGATCCCAAATCAAACCCAAATGGCCTACACATGGAAACGTGTCTCATTCTCCCATCTGTCCATCTCTCGCTTTCATTTCATCTCTTTCCTTTCGCTTCTGTCCTACTTCCTCCACAGCGTTTCCCACATCAACAGCTCGGTGATACATTAACCCCTGCGCTGGGAATGGCAGAATGTGGGAGAGCACAACAGGATCCCTGACCCCAATTTTCCATCCAATCACACGAGGATTCTCCTTGATACTTGGCCATTCACGGTGACTGTGATGAGATGCTGTTTCGAGAACACCAGTCCCATCAGCCAATCAGATTTTAGGATTAAAATAAGGCTTCAAAAAAAGTTTGGGTTTCGCAAAGAACCTTTTAGTCAGCATTCACACAGAATGCATTATTGCTTTGAAAAATAATAATCTGAAGAACCTCTCTCCACAATAAAGAACCAGTGTGCAATGGAGGTTCCATGGAGGTAAAGGTTCTTCATGAAACCACAAATTCACCTTCATTTTTATAACTGTATGATGGGGAAAAAAAACAAACTTTAAGGGGCTAGTTCACTCCAAAATGAAAATTCTGTCATTGATTTTTCACCCTCATGTCGTTCCAAACCCTTAGAACTTAACTCATCTGAGGAACACAAATTAAGATATTTTTGATGACATCGGAGAGCTATCTGACCCTCCATAGACAGCAGTGCAACTGAAATGTTCCACCCCCTTTGGATGTTATCACTCGATTGAATGGGCGTTATCAGCCCATTCATATGGGTCAGTAGGGGCCTGCTGCACCTACTGGTAGGCTTAGAAGGCTGTTATCATCCATAGGACTACTGGGCATGCGCACATCAATCGAACATTTTTTTTTCTTTACGTCAATAAAACTGTTTTTCTATCATGGTAAAGGGTAGGTGTTAGGGTAGGTCTTCTGTCTAGTCTTGTATATATATAAAAACAAAAAAAAAGTAACGCAGCGCAATGGAAAAGCCCCTAAATGTAACCTTTTTAGTTCTGATAATCTAAAAAAAAAAGAAAAACTATAAAGAACCTGTTTTGCATTGGAAAGGTTACATATAGGTTTACCAATAAAGTATTTTCAAAAATGTTTAGCTTCTGTAGTTGCTAATGGAAAAGGTATTTCCTCATATGGGCTGTTTTGGATAGAAGATCCAAGTTTTGGTGGAACACAGTTGTGCTGTTCTACCTGCTAACATCTCTGCATGCCTCTGGGGCATGTTACTGCTTTTATTTACAATTATTATTTCCTTCTTGCCTGGTGCATAAACTTTGTTAAGCTGTTTGTGTATCTTTCAGGGAGTTCCTGATACATGGTGAGAAAATATACGCTCCTAACATTACGGTTAGAAAAATATGGAAGAATTAAGATGTTCTGCTTTCTTTGGATAACAGCTGAATGTGTCTGACTTGCATCTAAACCCCAGGAGGATTGAAGCGGCCTAAAATGTGAGTTAAAGGTAATATGCATGTGTTTTAGTCTTTAGTCAGGCTGTCTAGAGCGGAGTACAAGTTAAGTTATATTTGTCTGACAGCAAAAATAATGCAGAACACAACCAATCAGAGTGCATGTAGAGTTGAATATATTTATTAATAAAATAGTAGATAAAAGTAAGTGCATAGACAACCTGAGGAGGTTTAGGAGAGATTTCTTCCTTCATCAGTTCTCTTGTGGTTCTTATTATGTTTCAAGCTTTGGTGGATTTTAAAAGAACAAAGCGGTTTTAAACACAAGCCAGCAAGTAACATTGAAAGCGAACATAAAAGAGAGCAAATGTATAAAAGGAGTGGTTAAATCAATGTTGATAGGCTGAATAATCTCTGAATAAAGGCTCTGAACAAATGATATTCATCAAGTTGGCACATTATGACTGATTATACCGTACATGACAAAAAAAAAATCTGATATAATGATGGCTTTGTGTGCACACACACACACACACGCATATATACAGTATATGGGTAGTTGACAAATAAAATCATACCATGTCCTATAGTGTGACAAAAATGTAGTAAAGAAAATTATAAAATGAGAAAAAAAAAAAGTTCTTTACAGTTTAACAGCTACAAAATACAGGTCCTGTAATCATAAAACACTAAAAACAGTAGTCAAATCTGTACAGTTTCTAAAATTTGCATATACTAAACCCCGGAGAGTCAAGAAGCTTCTACTGAACTTCTCCGTTTGTTTTTTTCCCACATAAGAGAGAAAGTCATACAGGTTTAGAACGACATGAGGGAGAATAAATGATGATTTAACATCCAGCAGCCAACAGATGGACAAACTATTCCCTCAAAGAACAAACTGAATTTTTAATCTACTTTTAACCGTGTTTCTTGGCGCTTCAAAGTGTAGCTGTGCATTTTTTTGCTAAGTTCAGAAAGTTTTTTCCTTCATATAAGATCTTAAGAGGGGAAAAAAGTCTACTAAAAAGTTTTCATGACATCCCACTGGATGCAGAAACAGGCTTATTAAACTCAAGAGTCCTCATTTTCTCATCACTGTTATTCAGCAAGGATGCATTTCAGTTGATCAAAAAAGTGAGTGTAAAGATTTAGAACGTTGCAAAAGATTTCTATTTAAAACATGCTGTACTTTTGAAGTTGTGGACATTTTCATTTTCATTAAAGGTTTTGTTTTAATTTTAGAGCCTCTATCTATCTCCAATCTCTCTTCATCTGTGGCAATGGATTCACAAGCTTCTGTATTTTATGTTTCTCTACTATAATGTAATACATTGCTACACAAAGCCCAAGACGATGTCTGCAGGGGTCTAATTAGAGTAATTTATGGGCTATATGAATAACCAGAGTCCTGGGAGCCTGTATCTCCATCACGACCTTCACAACATCATTGCCCCTATGTAAAAATACCTTTTGTTTCTTGTTAAACACTGAAATTCTGATTTAATAAGAAATTAAAATGAACATTTCCAAATCTGCCCATTTGTCACGTTGAACCTATTCCTCGTGAGCTAAAGTATTTAATGATGGCCTACGTTTGATCTCATTAGTTGGTTTTTCCTGTATAGTATAGATGCCAAGATAGAGATTATGATACATCTGAATACATTCACCGCATGAATTATCCAATATTCAGTTGCATAAATTCTGCATGAATCTGTGTTATTTGGCAGGGCAAACCAGCAGTTCCACTGAGATACACAGATCAAACAGGTAGAGGCTGAAACGTAAAAATACAGATTTCCTACAACTAAGAGACAAGCACATTTCCTGACACGTTTTTTTTTTAATTTACATAAATATATATAGCTGGCTCTATTATTCAACACACTGCATGGAGGTCATGTTGGATTGAGAGGTTTCCCGTGTTTAGAGTTGGCAAAACACGTGCTTTGAATAATGGAGCCTTTTTTAGATTCAAGATAGCAGACATTGCGAAATGCAACAAATAAATAGCCAACCGAATTAATGAATGAATAAACAAATAAATAAATGAAATAATGCAGTTATTTTCCAAAGACAAACAAAATCTGTATGTAGCCCTTCAACCACAGTATGAATTTTTCCACACTGTGCCATATATATATATTCTCAAGTGTTTCTTATGGCCTTGTAAGACAGAATATAAATAAGCTCTGAGAGCACACAATCATCTAAACTGACCCATCTTACAAAAGCTAGCATCACCAAAACCTCAGATGAACGCTAGCTTGATTAACGTTACAAATGCATAAAGCCAGTATGTTTCAGGACAACATTTTAAATGTAACATTTTGGAACATGCAGTATATTTTTTCGATTTTATAAATAATATTTTTGTCGTCATTCATAACATATTATATTATAATAATGAACTAAAATAATTTTAGATGTTATATATTATATTTTTTGTTCTGGAATAGTACAATTCAGCAGCAGCTTTCCTTACACTTGAATTTATATTTATATAAGCATAGTGAGAGTCAACACTTCAAGCACACACACAATCACCTCTGTGAGAAAGCCTCAATTTCCTCCAAATACTAATTATTTACAATGAACCATAATCTCCCCTGAAGAGAGCCGAATTTAGTTTCATACCGAGCACTGAAAATGCTCATAATGGGGACAGATTCAGTTACAATGAGAAGGACAGTCTCTTTTAAATTATGTCTCTGTAGTAACTGGGCTGTTTACTACATAATTTTTCTAGCATTTTAATATTAGATACAATTAAGAAGGTAAAAACTGTTTTATCTTGCATATAATACTTCTCTAAAACAATGTAACTAAAGTGCACAAGATTTATGAAAAACAAGTCATCTCAGTCATCTCACGTACCTCCTCAACACTCACACAGAGAGACGTTTTTGATTCCAGAACAGTTCCAGCCTCAAACCTTCAATTTCGAACAAGATTGGTAATTTCAGAGAAAAGGCGATAGGGAGAGAGAAAAGGAGGGAGAAGGAGAGAGAACAGGGAAATTGACATCAAGATTACACATGCATTGCACAATAAGTAAATTCACTCCTATTTTATTACATTAAAAAACTGACTGCCACAAATATTCCGTCATGAAAGGGGGTAATAAATAAGTTGTGTTGTTAAATCGAAAGATTCTCTGATCAGATTAATTCATTTATTTGAACAGGCAGTATAAATAGACTTAATCTGAAACACACACTAACTCCCGCTTGCACATGCTTCAGCTCAGCAAGATGAAGAGAGGAAGGGAGAGCTTGTGAAATGTGCAGTGAGTGTAAAGGGTTTGGGTTTAATTATAGTGTTGTTTCGGCTTTCATTGATGAAACACGCACAATCCAATCCAAAATACTAAAGATAGTAGAAGAACTTTTGTTTATGAACTCACATATACCAAAATGTCACAACACACACACAAATACAGCTGGGTTATTATTAATTAAATAGATATTAATTACCTTCAACCAACATTCTTTAAAACACCTTGTTTTGTGCTCATCAGACAAATCATGAATTGAACTATACATTTAATGCACTATCATTTTTTTTGCAGTATTTACAAAAAAAATGGCATCCGTGGTTGCCAGCAATTTTTTAAATACTGAAAAAAAAGTAATCATATTTACAGCCACAACTGTCAATTTTACAGTATAAAACTGTAATCTACAAACAAGAAAATGCAACAGCTATTAAAATCTGTTTTGTAGCTTTAAAATACTGACAAGCACCATAATAATGGCGGTGGTAAAAGATAAAGCCAACCGAAGAATCAAAGCTCAGTTTCGGCAGAAGCAGAAATATTAATATATAGAAGTTGAACAGACATTTATGCAACACAAAACAACATCATGGTAACACGCATGATACTTAAATAATGCTATAAACGTTCACTAAAAACAGAAGAACATAAAGCCTGCATGTACATAACTGATAACAAAAAACTTATAAAAAAAATAACCAAGCAAAACACTTTCAAATGTGTCACACATGGATTTTTTTTTACCGTAAATTATGCATGGATTTGTTCTATTTACTTTTAAAAACTGTACTATTAACAGTATTTTACTGTAAAATTACTTTAAATGTCTGGTTAGATGTTTTACAGTTTTCGTTGTATATATCTTACTGTTAACCTATTAACAGTTTTTCCCATAGTGCTTTTTACAGTTAAAACTATACTTATTTTTTACAGTGTGGTTGTGCCAAATTTTTTTTTCTCTGACCAAAGAATGAAAAATCAGACAAAAGCTCTCTCAACTTAAAGCTTCAAACTTGACATGTTTTTTTGACTTACTGAAAATAAATTCATATCTATAGAAGACAGAAGTCAGCGTGTAGTCTCAGCCTCAGACGTCACGCCCACGGAACGTTGGCTAAACGTCTGATGCATACGGCACACTTAAGTGGAAACCCTTCAGGAATGTCGAAGTCATCATCTGATTAGTTGAATTTTATTCGTTTTCCAGGGACCGCGAGTGTCACTTATATTTTCGGCCCGCCAGGAAACAAAGAGCAGACATGTGATTGCGGAAGAAAAACTGTCGTGTTTACGTGAGTGACAATGAGTGTTTAAGATCAGCTAAACGTTCTCAAAAGTATGCGAGGTTCACAGCATAGACTCTTTAAGAGATGTCCAGGAGTTTTGCTTGAGGCACTTAGTGGAGACAAAAAGAGATATTCTATTTTAAGAGTATTATTTTCCAACCCTTTGTCAGCATTTACGAGGATTCCCAGCAAATCCAATTTTACTAGTTGTGTGTCCCCTCCTATCTCTTATGGAAGATCAAGTGAAGTACCTAACTGAGAAGAGGATATCAGCCGCATTTGTAGGCAAATATGAAATAGCGGACGCTGACATCACAGTATTGTGTTTGGTTCTCCAGAATTGCTTGCGGGTGTTAAAAGTGTAGAAATATGCTTCAAACAGATGTTTACCGGTAGTGTCTCATCGGGATTTTCTATGCTGACTGACTTGTTGCACACCGGTCTGTTGTTGAGGGGACATATCCATGCCCCGAAACGTGGCGCTGAACGAAACGAAATGTGATTGGTTATTAGACATGTCAGTCAAACGGCCTTATGGGCGGGCCTTGACCAAAGAAAGCTGCTATGAATTCCAGACCTTCAGCCGTCAGTGTGGAGGTCTGGCTACACGAGACTATATGGCGTGCAACATGAGTAAATGATAACAAAACTGGCATTTCGTGAGAACTGTATCTTTAAATCCAAACATCATCTGAGAAAAGTGAAGTGAGACTCACAAAGCACCTCTGGTGAATTATTTAGCTAAATGTCTTTCTGTCACTCAGCCAAGCACTGCTGATAAGCAAGTTTCAAAAACATTCGCAAATTCATGGAAAATCAGAGAACAAGTGTTTAAGTGTACTTTGAAAATGAGTGTCTCATTGGCTTTCTCTTCCTAGTTCCCTGCTGAATTACACTCAGATGTACTGTATCACAGTAAACCCAGTTTCCAGGTTCAACGACCCGTTAGTCTCTGACACATTTGAAATGTCTCATAAAAGTGTGCTTTACAGAGAAAAAAAGGTAGAATGGAAGGAACAACTATTGAAACAGAATAGAAAAAGATAATAAAGGTGGTCTCTGTTGAGAGCCTGAATCTAAAACTTTTGTCTGAGTGGAAAATTTCATTTGATGTGAACTGAAAAAGCCAAACACAGATGAATCCAGTCTGAAGTTGGCTAAATCATGTTAAACTATATTACTAACAGCCACGGTGCATCCTTTCATCCATTTAGTTACTCTATAACAGCCCTTTAGTCAAATATTTGTTGTTTAGAGTCTGGTTTGTGTCATGAAGTGCATAACAATTCTCTCGCCTAACGCCACAAGCTGCTTACTTGCTATGTTAATTGCCTAGTGAAATGGTTCTCTTGTGACTACAGGCTTATCAGCTACACTTGCTCGCATACTTCCGGAGAAACAAAACAACCTCAAAAACATTTGTATTTTGCAATGTTTGTGGATACCAGGTGAATCCACTTTATTACAGTCTGTTCAAAGCCTTGTTATAAAAGTGTGATAATAAAACTGAAAAGCAATATATACTTTTTTCATACTATTGCTACTAGAGTGACTTGTTAACAATGTAAAAACATTTTTCTCAAGCTCCCAGTTGTCTAAGGTTAGGTAGGAATTAGAGGTCAAAGGTGGATCTTGTATTTGATAGATGACTTCAGGATCTCTGACAGTCACTTCATCCATCTTAATATGATGATTTCGTAGGGCAGAATGACAAAAAACAGACTGACCTGTCTGAGAAACTCATATATATATAAACATTTGGAATGGGACCAGACATGCCCGAACAGAACCGTGCATAATCAGCCAAAATGAAGAATAACCAGGTTCATCAGTAATTATAGTACTAAAAGTACAAGATTTGTTTTTTTAAATAAACTGATTGCCCATTTCTTAATCTATCCGTTTAATCCACATAAGCCTAATATGAAGAGCTCATTTAAAAAATGGTGCACATGGACATTCAAAAATTATGACGCAATTAAAAGCACTAGTTTACAGCACAATATGGTGACCGGGAGGGGACGTCTTCGGTTACGTCAGATACGTTTTTTTTTTGTGCCATTTTTATGTCATTAAGCTTTCCTAAACCATATAACACATTTGTTTGTGGAACAGATTGAAATTTAATCTCATTTATTGATTTGTGCATTATGGTAGATAGCAAACAATTTCAATAATATTTAGAGTCAGTTTTACTAAACAGGGCAAACAAGCGCAAGAGAATAATTCCAAAAAAGTGCTGATGGGAAGGGAGATTTTTTTAAAATGTGCAAATTAAAAAACACAGACACAGCGTCTAATTTACATATCAACCAACACATAGTGATAAATAAAGTCATAATTTGACAATCGAAAACGTTAGTAAAAGGCGTTGCTGGTCTCATTTGAAATCTCTCCTCTCAATGGGAAACTTCTTTAAATGAATATTCAAAAATAACTGTGTCCTTTTCAACGCTAATTCATCACTGCGCGTCTTTAACCTATTATAACACCAAAAAGCGGTTTGAACTTTTTGTTCTCCGTTTTAATAAGGCAGATATGTTAATATCCAAACATCCTGAGTTTGAATGAAATATGTGATATTAAATATTGAAAGTGACATTAAAATTTCTCTTTACATCTGTTTGTTTTTAAAGCAGTCATGACCTAGAGGGGAAAATACCATCCTTCATCCTAAAAGCTCTCTGTCTCACTTTCTTCAGTAAATGAATGACGGAGAGAGAGCGAGAGAAAGAAAGGATAAGATAACACAGAATCTGCAATGAATCTACAACATTACATCCAGCTAGCAAACTATGATATTCGGCAGAACACACAGTACATCTTTGATATACCTTTGATATAGAATACCAGTACACTTATGCAGGAACCATATACCATAAACCATGAAGCATTAAGCTGAAAAAAAAAAATGAAATGAAATTTAAGTATTAATTTTTGTTCTTTAAAATAAGGCTGAAACTAAAACTGTAATAGCCACATACATTTTATTTTAGAAATTAAGCTAAATAGAAATACTGGTATTCAAAAACATAAAACTATTAAAACTAAAGTAAAATGTAAACAAAAAATGTAAATAAAAGCTAAGAATAAATAGTACAAAAATAACATATTGGTTACAATCAGCATGATTTAAGGTGTGTGTGAAGCCAAAATAATGCAGCTATTAGTTTAAATTAATTATATAGTTCATAAATGGCAGTTTCGATAACACAAACAAAAGCTTTGGATTTGGATACATCTGCATACGTTTATATACTTTGAAGTGTAAATCTGCTGTATTAATAGCATGCCTATACACACGCTCACACTCAAACACACAGATTGCACCCCAGTCATTTTGAGGAAAAAAGATGAATGACTATATTTTGTGATCATTAATCCTTGTAGGCTCATGTACACAAACAAATACATCACATCTGTCGCTGTTAAAATAATAAACACATTTTAACCAAATTTCCTGAGGCTTGTGCATATAAATAGGACATTAAAACATTGTGAATATGTAAAAGGGGATGGAAATTAAAACTCTCTTATTTACTCTCCGGCACAAATCTCTTTCCTTTTTTTTTCAACCTGGTCTCACAGAAATTCGTACATTTTTACGAGGTGGCTAATTTGTACGAATTTGTTAGACCTCACTCTTATTCGAAATCGTATATTTTACGAGTTGCCAATTCATATGAATTTGTATGAGTGACCTACACCTAAACCTACCCATCATGGGGTTTTAGACAAATCAAATTTTTCACTCTTTGTTATATTGCAGCCATTTGCTAAAATCATTTAAGTAGTTTTTCCCCCCTCATTAATGTACACACAGCAACCCATGTTGACAAAAAAAACACAGAATTGTTGACACATTTGCAGTTTATTAAAAAAGAAAAACGGAAATATCACATGATCTTTAGCATTCAGACTCTTTGCTCAGTATTTAGTGGAAGGACCCTTTTGATCGAATACAACCATGAGTCTTTTGGGAAAGAGTTTCTGCCATTCCTCCTTGCAGATCCTCTCCAGTTCTGTCAGGTTGGATGGTTAACGTTGGTGGACAGCCATTTTTAGGTCTTTCCAGAGATACTCAATTGGGTTTAAGTCAGGGCTCTGGCTGGGCCATTCAAGAACAGTCACAGAGTGGTCGTGAAGCCACTCCTTGGTTATTTTAGCTGTGTGCTCATAGTCATTGTCTTGTTAAAAGATAAACCTTCAGCCCAATCTGAGGTCCTGAGCACTCTGGAGAAGGTTTTCGTCCAGGATATCCCTGTTCTTGGCCGCATTCATCTTTCCCTCGATTGCAACCAGTCCCTGCAGCTGAAAACCCCCCCACAGCATGATGCTGCCACCACCATGCTTCACTGTTGGGACTGAATTGGACAGGTGATGAGCAGTGCCTGGTTTTCTCCACACATACCCTTTAGAATTACAGCCAAAAAGTTCTATCTTGGTCTCATCAGGCCAGAGAATCTTATTTCTCACCATCTTGTCGCAGCAAAGGGTCTAGATACTTACCACCATGTGATATTTCAGTTTTTCTTTTTTAATAAATCTGCAAAAAAAAAACTATTTTGTGTTTTTCTGTCAAAATAGGGTGCTATGTGTACATTAATGAGGAACTTAAAAAAATTAACTTAAATTGTTTTAGCAAATGGCTGCAATATAACAAAGAGTAAAAAATGTAAGGGGGTCTGAATACTTACCGTACCCACTGTATATCTCTCTCACAATTCAATAAACAGCAAATGGGCTTGTGTCGACTTCACAGCTGCTGTTTTGTGGGAAGACACAAGATAGGCCACTGTAACGAGGTTAAAGATATGTGGGCTGGGAGATACAGGCAGAGATGAGGGACATATGATTGCTAGATCAGTTCTTGCTTTAATATTGCCCTCATGTTCTCTAATAAGGGGACAAATGTTTGTCCATGATGTTGTGCCGCCTACATCTTCCCTGTCCAACACTTCATCTGCTAATAATTAATCCCTGAACAGTTATAAACTTACATCTGAAAATCCTACACACTGTTAAAATGACTAATGCATTTTCTGTACGACCTGCTTGCTTCAGATATAATGACCTGCACAGTCCAAACCCACCGGTAACATTACCAAAATGACAGTGAAAATAGCCTCAGCCAATGAAAGCATGCATAAACTGCCCACATTAGCTTCAATTAACTTCACACAAAACCAACTACTTTATTAAAGTTTTAAACTTTTTAAAGATTTTGTAAAATTTGTTGATTGGCCAGCTTTATACAACTTAAAAGCAAACTAATTTACTAACGTTTATGGTTACTGTAATCAAATCCTCGGAAGAAAACTTCAATTGAATTACATAGCAATTGATATATATGAGAGGAAGCATATACTCCACGTTGTTTTAAGTTTTATGCAACAAACAGTGTTGAGTGTACAGCAATTTAATTACATATATTATTACATATGCTGTATATAACAGAATATCAAAATAAATGCCATTTAAATAAAAATAGCCTTTTTATTACTATTAATGAAAGCGGTCATATGACGTTGCTAAAAAGAACATTACTTTGGTGTCATGCAATGTATTTATGCGGTTTAAGGTGCCATACAAAAACACACTTTCCATGTACATTATTACTTTTTCTCTAAGCCCTGCCTTTTTGAAACGGGTCGATTTGTACAAACCTCATCATTTTAAAAAAGCGTGGTGGGCTCTGATTGGACAGCTATCCAAATTGTTGTGATTGGCCGAATACCACAAGTGTCTGATGGAAATGTTACGGCCCTAATGTTACGGACATGAAACGACAAACAACAAGCACTACTGTACACTGCTCAAAACTCCCGTTGAGTAAGTAGCAGGTTTTTTAACAAGAAAATGTAACTTACTTAAACGCTGTGAGTCAGAAGCACCAGACTGTCCTTGCATAGTTGGAATTGCCTCATTTTATAGTCTCTGTGCACAGCCAACATAGGCTGCTCTGTCAGGTTTAGTCCTCCATAAATGCACTGAACACACACTAATAATACATATTATTTCTGTAGACTTCATTTCTTCTATTCTAGTGTATATTTCTCAAGACACTCTCTATTACAGCAAGATATATTTTGTATTTAATTCAATGGAACTAAATTCCTAACTAAAAAATGTTTTGTACTTCAGCACTGTATTTTAATTATTTTTCATTTGTTTTTTTTTACTCGATTCTGAACAATCTTTGAACTTTCTATTACAGCCTGTGATGTTTTGTATCTAATTCAAACTTTTCAAAATCTTATCAAGCGTCCAAATACTACTTTTGGACACTGCAGAATTATGTGTTCTTCACAATTTCATTCTTTATAGCCTGTCCTCCTCTGAACCGTCTTTGAACTTTCCAGAACAGCTTTTCTTGCTATTTCCACCTTAAGACGATATTAGATTAGATTAGATTCAACTTTATTGTCATTACACATGCACACGTACAAGGCAAAAAAATGCAGTATGCTGCATTTAAATATGCTCTTTTGTATTCCTCGTGTGTTGGATTCTTTGACTAAAAGCATTTGCCAAATTAGGAAATCTAAATGTAAATGTGCCTCTTAAGAGTGAACCCTCAGAGCACACCAATGGGGACTGCAGTCAATGGCTGCGTCTGGAAGCATTATTGATTACCTCCATAAAGAAGGCTCATCAGACAGAGGGGCAAAAGATCATCAGCATCTGAGACAGACAAGCAGTTACTCCCACAGGACTCCAATCCCTGTCCTGGCTGAAAATTGTCTTCTAAACGCCACACTTTGTATTAATGCCATACTTCAAGTGCTCACGACACTTACCCCAGGCCGTAAACCTGCAGAAACCTTTCAGTCTATCCACCTCTTTACAAATGTTCACAGTAAAAACCACTCTGGAGTAATTTAGCAATGCTTTCGACTGTGTCCTATTTCTTCACCACACCTCCACAGCAATGATCTGGATAAAAAGAGGACAAGACGTATTTCAGAATGAAGTGGCTTGACAGATGTCTTCTTTTCAGGACATATTGTACCTATACCCTTTTTTGTATATTTTAAAGCTGTATATATCTCCAAAATTGTAAATAAAGACGATTGGAGTATTTATAAAGAAAGAATGTTTTCCAATACAACTCAACACATTCTGTTTCTTTGTAATGCTTGTGGCATTTACTAGCAATATCTGAGTGAAAATGTATTTAAAGTAAATGAATGCAAATTTGAATGTATCTGCTAATAGGTGCATGTACACTAAAGGCCACTGATGTTTATAAATTCAATCAAACAAGCCATGTGCTAATTCATTTTACAAATGTAGATTCTACATCAGAGACTCACTTAACTCATTTGTGCTTCAAGCAAACGACCTCCGTAAGTGAAAGCTTAAGTAGCTGTGTGAATCATGGGTGATGAGGCACCTGTTCCTCATTAACTGCAACCAGACTTTCAGTGGAGATGTTCTGACTTCATTGACATCGCAATAAGGCTTACTTTCAGTAAGTTCACATCTCTGGTTCTCAGTGACCACATCTTGCTCGTTAAACCCAGCAGCTGCTTCATCACTGTTGAAAACCTTGCAATTGAAATAAGTTGGATTAGTAATACAAGTTCTTAAAGTGTGCAAAATTTGAAGGCATCAACCAAATTAGGCATACATTGTAAGCATTTTACACCAAATTCAGAGTGTATTTTACAGTTTGTATACTCACTGCTCCTTGCTCTATATTTACATACACATACAGTACATACTCAGCCAAGACAACATGCTCAAATGTAACACCAAAGTTTAGCAAAAACTAAATAAGGTGATTTTTTAAAAACTAGTTTTAGTTTTATAGGATGACATTTAATTATAATCTTAAAATATTACAATATCTAATTTGCAGCAAGCTTATGAAATTTGTATTTCAAACATAACAGGATTCAATTAGAGAAGTTGGGGTTTCCTATAAAAGGCTGTTCTTGCTAAATGGAAAAATACCTTCCTATTTTATATAAATATAATTATAACTATAATGATAAAGACTGCAGAAAAGACTGACAATAACTGAATAATGATAAGTTTGCAGCATTAATACTGTTATGTTAATTACTAGGAAGCTGCTTAAAAAAGCACTGTGTAAATAATTGTGACTTCACTTGCATAATTGATTGACGCATATTGGTATGTTATAAATGAAACTGAATAGTGGTTGGTTCCACTGAGTGCGCGCCCCGCGTGTATTTTTGCTTGTACTAAGGTTGTTTTTAATGTTGGTTGGGGGCGTACAGTCGAGGACAGAGAGGGCGGCTCTTTAGCCTGCCAGCCTCTTTACTAGGGGCTGGATCTAAGGAATGTAGCACTTCATGTTCATAACCTTTGCGCGTCAGATCGCCACAATTTAAGCACACCGATGTGAACCACCAGAATATGATCCGCGTCTCTGAGACTTGAGTGTATCCTCTCCTGTCTAAGTGCGCGCACTTGAAGACTCTCTAGAAGGAGATTACCATCGGCTGCCTTTTACGCACGAGAATCCGTGCGCAATGAAGCTCTGCCTAGCGCGCACCTCGCCACATACATTTTACGCATGAAAATCGCGGCTTTTTTCCAAACCCAACCATGGGCAACCCGTCGAACCAAACCACGGCGAACAACACCGACCCGTTCGGTAGGAACGAAGACGTGGCCAAAATGGAGATCACGGTTTTAAGCGTCACCTTCCTCGTGGCAGTGATCGGAAACCTCTGCGTACTGCTGGCCATGCACAACTCCAAGAAGAAGAGCTCCCGCATGCACCTGTTCATCAAGCACCTGAGCCTCGCGGACCTGGTGGTGGCTTTCTTCCAGGTTCTTCCACAGCTCTGCTGGGAGATCACCTTTAGGTTTTACGGACCTGACTTTCTTTGCCGGATTGTCAAGCATCTCCAAGTCCTTGGCATGTTCGCTTCCACCTATATGATGGTGATGATGACTCTGGATCGCTACATCGCCATATGCCACCCTCTGAAGACCCTCCAGCAGCCCACGAAGCGCGCCTACATCATGATCGGGTCCACTTGGCTCTGCAGCCTGTTGCTCAGTACCCCTCAATACTTCATCTTCTCTCTGAGCGAGATCCAAAACGGTTCCGATGTGTATGACTGCTGGGGCCACTTCATCGAGCCGTGGGGCATCCGAGCCTACATCACCTGGATCACCGTGGGCATCTTCCTCATCCCTGTCATCATCCTCATGATCTGCTACGGCTTCATATGCCACTGCATCTGGAAAAACTTAAAGTGCAAGACCAAGAGAGCCACTCCGCGCAGTACTAAGAACGGGATGATTGGAAAGGCGTCTGTCAGCAGCGTCACCATCATCTCAAGAGCCAAACTAAGAACAGTCAAGATGACATTCGTCATTGTTTTGGCGTACATCGTATGCTGGGCTCCGTTCTTCATCGTGCAAATGTGGTCAGTCTGGGATGAAAACTTCTCCTGGGATGGTAAGTTGCCATAGAGTTAAACGTGTAAATATATTTAAGCACTATATAAAGTTTAAAAATGATTCAAAGGCTTTCAGAGGGCTGACGTAAAATGCCATTTCTGGGCGCGAACGGTTAGTCTTTTGTCGCTGTTTAGTTAAAGCTTACTTAAAGATCTTAAATATGTTTTTTAAAAACACTATTTCTGTAATATTTCTGTGGTGTATAATAAAAAAAAACTTGATAAATTGTAATAACAGGCTATTATTATTTTTTGTCGTACCACACAAATCATAACAATCCGGCAGCTGTTGCTACGGTTCCCTCCGCAGTTCAAATACTGCGGTCAACTATTTCCGTTTGTGCATTTATTTCGCACACTCTGTAATCAAATTTTTGTAGTTGCTGGAAACGTTTGGAGCCCTTTATATGTATATGAGGGGAAAAAAAAAAATACAAAATCACATTTTTCTTCGACTTTAGTTTAAGCCTTAATTGGACCGTAATAAAATAGGTTAATACTAGTCTGAGAAATAATAATAGCCCAATATATGCCCCCTAATTCTGTTAACATTCACAATACTAAGGTGTAATTGCAAGCATCTCCAAAAATAATTGCAGGCTTGGTTTTAATTTCCTAGCTAATGAAGATGCTAATGTACTGGCTAGCCTAATAATTAGGAACTACTCATTAAAAAGCCCAAATCAGGAAAAATCAAATAAGATCATGCTGGATTGAGGGTATTTTCTCCATCAGAACTTCATTTTATCCTTAAAGATCTTATCAGTCTCTCAGAGGATTCTTTTCTGAATTCCATTAGCATTCCTTTGAGATTACAGGATACAAGAGGTTGTATTACTGTTTTTCTTTATTATCAGTGATATACTGTACTATTGCATAATGCTCTTTATAAAACTAACATCGCCGTATTGAAAGTTTACCCTCCAATCTGGAAACTCGTGGAAGGAAAGATCATTGATTATGCAAGGTGATACTTTGTCAATATTTCACAAGTCTTAGAGGGCATATCGATCTATTTGTGATTCATTTAAGCTTCAACACAGAAGAAATGTGCATAAACAGAGCACAAACCTGCTGTTATTTTCAGAAACGAGAAATCGAATCTACTATCACCACAGTCTACTATAGCTACTTTTTTCTCTTTTTCAGATTCTGAAAATGCAGCGGTGACCCTCTCTGCCCTGCTGGCTAGTCTCAACAGCTGCTGTAACCCTTGGATCTACATGCTCTTCAGCGGACACCTCCTTTATGACTTCTTAGCCTGTTTCCCCTGTTGGAACAAACCCAAAAACACGTTACACAAAGAGGACTCGGACAGCAGCATGCGGAGGAACACCCTCTTGACGAAGCTGGCTGCTGTCCGGACCAAAGATGGGTTCGACTCTTGGAAAGACTCCCGAAAGTCCAGTCAGTCTTTAGGGCTAGATTATTCCCGCAAGTCCATTCAGTGTTTGCAACTTGACTGTTCATGCAAATCAAGCCAGAGTGTTCCAGTAGAGTCCTAAAGCCATGAAAATCAATGTAGAAGTAACATATCTCATCTTTTTTACTATAATCCACACTGAAGAAGTTTTGATTACCTAAAAATATGTTTATTTGTGTAAAAGATTCATTTATTTTACAACACATTATGTTGCACTTTTTCTTTATAACTAAAGTCTGTGACTTCAGGTTTGTGTTTTATGTGTTTAACATTGATAAGAACTTCAGCTTAATTTCTGAGGCTGACGTGTGTCTTATTTGTTTACGCCAATAACATGAAGGTCTTTTTGACTAGGTGGGAGTAAAAGATTGTGGGTCTGTGTACAAGTCAGTGTTACGACTGACTAAACAATACTTTGGTGTATAACTTGAGCTCTATCTTGTATTGGTTTTAACTGAGTAAAACAAAAAAAAAACTGAAACAGCCTGGTGTTTGCCGAACTGTTTAAGCTAATTTAAAGAAGTTATGTGTATGGAAACGTGGATTTTGTTGTTTCAATGAAAGAAAGGAAAATAAACGTGAAGACATGTAAATATATTAAAAATATCTCAAGAGCAAATAAAATACGCCAGTTACAAACAATGTGAGTGTGTGATTTGACTTGTTTAGTTAGAGAAATAGTTCACCCAACAGCAAAAAAAAAAAAAGTACCAACCTGTTGGCCATCCAAGAAGTAGATGAGTTTGTTCTGATGAAATGTAGCATCACTTGCTCACCAATGGATCCTCTGCCATCAGAACGAGAGTCCAAACAGCTGATTAAAACATCACATTAATCCACACGACCTCAGTCCATCAATTAGTGTCCTATGAAGTTAAAATCTGTCCATAAACAAACTCATCAAGATGTTTTTCACTATTGCTTTAACTTAAAATACAAGTCCTCTATCAATAACATTGCTTTGACCCTTGAAACAAAGACTCAAAATGTTTGATTGTCTGGTCTCTTCCAGATTCAGATGCATTATATTTGTAATAACGGCACTGAGATCAAAGAAGGATGGAATATAAGCTTAATTAAGTTATTTTTGTCTGCCTCGTGAGCTGTGGGAGAAATTTTCCCCTCATCCCCTGTGCTGACCAATGTCTGCAATCTTGGTTGCATAACATGGGACCAAAACACACTTTTATTACAGATTAATCTTCTGCTTTTAAATACACTCCATAACTCACTATAAAATATCAAACCAAGTGCTAACTGTAACCAAATGTTGCTTGAGTTTTTCTCAGAACTAACTTCTCATTTGTTATTGCAACTGCTCTCGAAGTCTTATAGTTCACACAGGTGATCCTTTACATCTGCTTCAATCTCAGTGCAGGTTACATTTAAACTCCCTTCATCTCTCATAGCTTTCCCTTATCTGCTTAAAATGAAAAGCCCAGTGGCTCCAATCTGCCAATCCCAGTCTTATCAAGAGCTATGCATTGGCTAAGCCGGGATTCAAACAAACCTCGTCACATAATGGCATTTTCATCCGAACACCACTGGCAAGCAATCAGCGTTTTATTACAGGATTCTAACCCAATGGACAGGTAATATGAGACTCATCTTTTAAACTAACTGTTGCAGATAGATAAAGCCAGCTTTGTCAATGAGTCAAACGGTATAGGTTGTTTGCTTTTAGGCTGCAAATCTAATAAAGGCAAGGGCCATGAGGACTTTAAAAGACAATGAAAATATAACAAAAAGCCAGGAGGGAGGCTCCATTAAAACAAGCACAGAAATCTGAACCAGGTATGGTTCCACGAAGAACATTTATCTTTCATGGAATGTTCTTTATAACTGAAAAAGGTTCTTTTCGGAATCTTTGAGTGAAAGATTCTTTGAGGAACCAAAAATGATTTCTGTCACGTTTAATTATGGTGTGAAGGAGACCTTTTATAAAATGTCTAGTTAATGTGTCACCTTCTCTTCCAACACTTAAAGTAGCTCTCTGATCTTAGCAGGTCTGTCAGTGTAATTGGGATCACAGAGGTTACCTTGTCCTCACACGCCCCTTTATAACAAAGAAAGGTAAAATTAAGTCAGGTGAAATAGATAATGAAAGTTTCTCTCTTCAGATAGATTCTACAATGTCCACTGTATCAAGGATTGCAGTCTGGGTCGTTTAAGCATCTCTGACATGCTGTTAATTACCACAGAAAATGTATGAAAGTACACAAAAACATGTTCAGTGCTATAATTACAATAAATGAGTGTTTCAAGGAAAGAATGTTACTTTAAACACAATTAGTTTGAGTGGATGCATGGTTGTTCTATAGCTTAGCTCTATCCTAAACAAGGTTGCCAGGAAGGAAAGTGCATTGTTTAAGACGGGAAGTTTAGCTTAGGGTTAATGGGGGAGAATCCAAAATAGAACAACTTTCATCATGCAGCTTGACTACTGGAAGCTCTCCTGCCAAGCTCAAAGATGAGTCTAGGCTCAGCTCCACATATCCATATTTCTCATACGATCCTCCTAATTGCTTCCTCTCTAGCTGTCTGCATCTGCACCACACATCTGCACACCTCACTCTGTTTCCCCTCATTATTTCTCTGCTTTTTTAACGAAGTGCTACAATCTAGCCACGACACAGTAATATTGTGACATTACAAAAGGTCAGTCTTGAACATAGACACAATATCCTTCAATCAGTTTTGCTCTTTCCGTGGAAATGACTTTGTTGCCAAGTCTAAAATTGTAATACTGAGAGACAGTGTAACTTTCCAATTCTCAGAATGATGATTAAACTGTTCTACAGCAATCTTCTCTTCCGGCATCCCTCGCTTCATTCCTTTCTCGCTATGGCAACCCCCCGCAAGTGACATCCTTCTTTCTCCTACTTTGAATTATGCATCGTCATATCCTTGTTTTTGTTTTTCCTCGCAGATTCCCAATTTCTCTTTTATCCTAAAAAATATCCAGGAATAAGTGTATCACCTACTTCTCATTTACTGAATGCTTGTTTTGATATATATATGACTGAAAAGAAATTTAACCTTGTCTTTTTCTCTTTATTCCTTTATTGTCACGCGCAATTTTTTTTTAGCTCATTTCATTCAAAAGATACTGTAAGGACTAGCTGAGCTTGTTCTCTATCTATCTTTTTTCCCTCTTTCTAAAATCAGTGAAGGAAGTGTAAGCTGTCATCACCTCAGAAAATAGCTCGCCACTTATCCAGTGTTCCTTTTCAATGTAATTTATAGACAACATGAAGTGGATCAGACTTAGTCTAGATGTTTGCTCTGAAAGTAGCCTATATAATGCCCTATATTTAATTTTAAATAAGGTATTTACGACATTATAAAACAGTTATCTTGCACCACCTAGTAAATGCCATTTAAATTAATTCGATTAAACACTGTTTAAATGGCTTTAATTATATATAATTTTTTCAGAAAATATTTTGGGAATTGACATAACCTGACACAGTAAGACTTTTTTGGAAGCAAGAAGTCCTTTTCAATCCACCAAAGAAAAAAAAGCATTTCTAGGGAATCTAGTTAAACTTATTATGAACTATAATGTTTACAGATTATGTCTGTAAAATCATTCCTCATTTTCTATACCTTCACATCCTCGTATAGACTTTTGCTGACCTCTAGGTTTCAAATAAGATATTACAACTTTAACACAGTTCATGGACAGTAGATGAATCGTCCATGAATCTGTTTTGATGTCTTTAAAACAACTAATCTACCACATACATCATAATTAGCAGATTTTAAATATATTTTTTAATTTATTTATTTCTGGTTTTAACATCAGCAGCACTTTTTGATGAGAAAATTTACGATGTAAAGTTTTCTATAATCTATAGCATGGACTATTGATTTATTTGTGATTTAACGCCATGCCAGCAAAAATGGCTATATTCATGGCAAAAATAAAACATCTCAATTTCGCAATTCCATAATATATCTCATTTCAAAACAACTACGTAGCCATTATATAAATAAACAAACAAGTACAAATATATATAAATATATATATAAAATAATAAAAACAAAGTGATAAGAACAATTATACAGAGTCTTTCAACTTAATAATAAAAAAATCATCCCAGGATAATTCTTATTAAAAATGTCCATATATATTATATATTTTCTAATTTAAAAAAAAAGTCTAGCAGCACTTGGACATTCAATTAAAATATGTTTTACACTCAAAATATATAGGAAATAGTTTATTCTATTTTGCCCAAGGCAAAACTATACTATATTTCAAAAACAACATGTTCAATAATTAATAAAATATATATTTTTAATGTAATTAAATATTAATATTATACATTTTCTAAACGTATAATGTGCATTTATTTAGTCTAATTTACACATTAAAAACAAGGTTTTGGTCATTATATGCATCTAGTATTAATAAATATATTCTATTATTAACTCTGTCCCCGGGGCTTATTTACTGTATTTGCTAAAAAAAAGAGAGGCGCCTTAGAACCATAAACGGCTCTGATTGGTCGAAAGTGCGCCGCCTTTTAGTCACGTGATAGTCTTTGAGCCAATCACAAATACGATTTCACGCACGGGGAAGCGCTACGAATTGTTTGCATGCAGTCCGCCTTTCCCCAATTCATAGCGATAACCTATTATGATTAATAAGGGTCCTATATGGAAACGAGTGCGGTCTTACGCCGGACCTGTACCTAGGGCGAGGCACGGGCACCGGGCGGTGTCTATCCGAGAACTGGTGGTTGTTTTTGGAGGTGGAAACGAGGGAATAGCGACCAATCTGCATGTTTATAACTCGGGTAACGTTAGGGCACTAACGTTAGCTAAACAACAACTGCACACATAACTTAACGTTACCTTACATACTACAATTAATGCATAGTCTATAAAAACAAGTGACTTAAGTTTACATGTAGTTCCCAGCAATGAATGCACTGAATTACTGTAACAAATCATTGGTTAATGATTACGTTAACATAACGTTAACGTATATAAAAACAGTTAGAAAGGCTACTATAATCTAGTTAGTATTATGTTGTCATGTTCATTAAAGCTGAACGGTTTATGTACATCAAAATATATTTTTTCTACATTCATATTTAATGCTGATATACTTAATAATGAATTAATGAAAGTTAACCATATGTTACAGTGACCAGGCAGTGGTTCCTGCCAGCAGTGAGGGGAGATATCCCACCTGGTTGTGCCGCTCATGGCTTTGTTTGTGAAGGCACACGGATCCTGGTGTTTGGAGGGATGGTTGAATTTGGGCAGTATACCAACAGCCTCTACGAATTGCAGGTGTGCACTTAATATGGCTCGGTGGATACCTAAATGAATGATGGTTGTATGAAGCCCAGGGCCTTGATTTCATAATCTGTTCTTTCAGGCCAGCCGATGGTTGTGGAAGAAACTGAAACCCCGCCCACCGAGGAATGCATCACTTCCATGCCCACGGATTGGCCACAGCTTTACTCTTCATGCTAATAAGTGTTACCTTTTTGGTGGAATGGCCAATGACAGTGAAGACTCAAATGGCAATATACCACGGTGTGCATATTTACATGCATTTATGGATGTCAAATGCAGAAACAAATACATACTCACATGGATGATGTTTATTTGACTGTGCAGGTATTTAGATGACTTCTATGAGCTGGAGCTGCAGGTCCAGTCTGGGGTTAAAGGCTGGAACATCCCTGAAACCAAAGGTGGAGGTCCGTCAGCCAGAGAATCCCATAGTTCTGTGGTGTACTGTGGCAAGGGTGGAAGTGGCCCAAAGCTGTATGTATTTGGAGGCATGTGTGGGGATAGACTGAATGATTTGTGGCAACTAGACTTCGGTAAGGCCTTGTTCATATTTATCAAGCTTTATGATCTTTTTTATTTTAGTTCATTTAATTAAAGCTGATGTTTTCATTTATTTCAGAAACTATGACTTGGTCGTTACCTCTTATCAGAGGTCAGCTTCCACTACCCAGGAGTCTGCACACCTCCAATGTGATAGGAAACAAGTAAAGCCATAGCCTGTTTCTTTTTTTAATTACTGTACAAAGCTGTTCAGATTGTTGTCCTAAAACAGGAAAGATAAAGCCTGCAACCTAACTTTACCTTTATCATAATACATTTCTGGGTCATGTTTGGTATCTTTATGTCACTTGCCATAACTTTAACCTTAAAATCAGGATTAAGCATAAAATATGCAATTAGAGTCATTTAAACATGTGAATATCAGCTGAGAATTGAGTGTTTTGTGATAAAGCACTATTTCTGAAATCAGCACCGCAATATTCACAAGAAACAATTACTGGATTTCATTTAGCAAATATGATGCAGTAGAGCAATTAGCAGTTTAATGTCTCGTCACAATGGTTTCAAAATTCTCATTTGAGAAATGACAGAGGCTCTTCATGTAATGTTTACAAAACAGATACTCTGAAAACCCATTAGAAATCCATTAGGGCTAAATTAGCCTTTTGGGTTTAGACGTCATGTCTGAACAGCTCCATTGTCCATTTCCTCTCTCAATTTTACTTTTCAATAAAGTCAAGATGTTCTACAGTCAGAACTGTCATGTAGATTATTTTACCTCCCACTGGCTCAGTATCTCTTTTTTATCTTCTTGTTGTAGGTTATATGTGTTTGGAGGATGGGTTCCCGTTGGAGAGGCAGAGGATGCACTCGCTGCCGATGGAGTCAAGTGGGTCTGCACCAACTCTCTTTCCATGCTAAACCTTGGTATGATCAAGAATTTTACCATTGTTCATGCATTAGATAATCTCAACATTTGCTTTATTAACATTAACATTTTCTCTCTCTATGTTTTGCTTACTTTAGACACAATGACATGGCATGACTTGACAGAAGAAAACCAACAGGGATCAGTTTCAGACGTACAGTTAGGTGAACAGGAAGAGGGTAATGCACACTGCCCGAAACCACGAGCTGGACACTGCGCAGTAACTGTCGGCACTCGTCTGTACATCTGGAGCGGGCGAGATGGATACAAAAAGTACAATAACTATCAGGTGTGCTGCAAAGATCTCTGGTACCTGGAAACTGGTGAGTGATACAGTCATTATATAAACATGTTCATTAATCAAATCTGAACGTTTAAATCAACATGTTATGATTTGCTGTGCGTAGAGAGGCCATCTACTCCTGGTGCAGTGTTCCTTGTGAAGTCCACAATTAATATGCTGCATGTTGCCTGGAGGCCCCTACCTGCAGCTGAATGTTATTTGCTTCAACTGAAGCCAGTCACGTCTCAGTCTGCTTCCACTGAACCCCAGTCCACAGCATCAGACACTGGAGACAGAAAGAAATCTGTACAGATAGGTATTACATACACAAATTATTTGGTGTTGTTTTGTGCTCAAATTTAATTTCGGAACACTGCGTATATTAATTGTAATTTAAATAAGCGTTATTTATATGTAAATATGTTTTATTTATTTTATTTATATTAACTTTTTTGTCTAGACTCCCAGTCAAGTGCAGATGTCAAAGTTAAAGAAGAGAAAGAATCTGCATCACAGGTCTGATTTCTGCTTTTTATATGAATTGTGATATCTCTTTATTAATCTTACAGGGTCTTTCTCATTTCAGGAAAGCATTTTGAGGCCAAAGGAACTAGGTAAGCATGGGGCAGATGTCTGGCCAAAAGGTGACAATGGTAGAAAAGTGAACACTGCTACTGATATGTAGTTTAATATATATATATATATATATATTTATACCTGATGAAGTATTTTTAATGTGTATAATCAAAGATCAAGGAGGTGTTTCTGTGATACCATCAAACGTGAATAAGGCCGATAAGCTGAATAATACATCTCAGTGCCAAAAAGGTAAGAGCACACACTTCCTGTTGAAAATAGTGGTGCTTTCCTTTCTTACTAATCATATTATCATTCACAGAACGAGATGTTCCTCCGATACCATCCCAAAAGGTAAAGTGTTACAGTGTGGTTCTCTGCTTGTATAGGTATTAAGCTCCTAAAAACACTAACACGTTTTTTCCTTACAGTCTGAGGACTCAGTGTGGTTTGATGTGGGTGTGTTTAAAACACTGTATTGTGAGGTTACACACTACTTCCTGCCTTCTGAGGAAGGTGACATGGCATCGACCCTGTTTGGTCGAAACTCATCTGACATTGAGGTTTGTTTGTGGTACTGGTACCTCACCTAATTGTAACGGTTTTCAGTCGTGACCAAGTGTTTTATGTCATCACTTTCTGTCCGCCAGTGGGAGTTGCCAGGTCCTCATTGTTTTAAGGATCATGAGAAGCAGGAATTGGCCTCGGGAGTCACATATAAATTCAGGGTGGCAGGACTGAACAGCCGCGGCCTGGGCAACTTTAGTGCCCTCAGCGAGTTTAAAACCTGCCAGCCTGGATTTCCTGGAGCACCATCTGCTGTAAAAATCACCAAGGTACGATCAGTCTTCTCAGTGATGACAAACATTTTGTGTTCAAAGAGGTTTAATGCTATGTTATGATTTCAGGATAAAGAGTCGGTGCATATCACCTGGGAGCCTCCCACTTCTCCGTCGGGGAAGATCACGGAGTATTCCATGTACTTGGCCGTGAGGAAGAGTCGAGGGAACAGCGTGGAACGACCAGGCGAGCTGGCCTTCATCCGAATCTACCGTGGAACCAAGACCTCATGCACAGTCAGCGAAAGCCAGCTGAGCAACGCACACATCGACTGCTCTGCACGGCCTGCTGTCGTCTTCCGTATCGCTGCCAAGAACGAGCAGGGCTACGGTCCGGCCACTCAGATCCGCTGGCTGCAAGGTGTGCTATGTGTATCCTCATCAAATAAGCAGTTGTGACCCTGGAGCACATAACCAGTCATAAGTAGTATGGGTGCATTTGTAGTATTAACCAACAATACATTGTATAAATGCCAAAATTCATTCGAATATTAAGTAACGATCATGTATTTTGTAAATTTCCTACCATAAACACATATCAAAACATTTTTAAACTGTAATATGCATTGCTAAAGAATTTGGACCATTTTAAATGCGATTCTTGATTTAGTATTTTTATGCATCCTCAGATTTCAGATTTTCAAATCGTTGTATATCGGCCAAATATTGTCCTATTCTAACAAACCATACATCAACGGAAAATAAATGTATTCAGCGGTGTATAAAATATTGCCTTTAGGACTGGTTTTGTTGTCCAGGGACACATTTTTCCTTGGGTTGATGTTTTGCCTGTTGAACAGAAAGTTGGGGTGGGTCCTAATGAAGGTCTCATTCAAATAATTAACACAAACACAAATATTTGAAATATAGAAAGACCAAAAGGAAGAATGCAGAAGTGAAAAAACATGCATATTAAACTTGACAACAGGAGCAGTGTTCACTTTTCAACCATTGTCACCTTTTGGCCAGATGTCTGCAGAGTGAATTCGGTTTCTGAATTGAGTTTTGTACTTCTTCTTTCCCCCCAGAATAGTATGTTGCTTAAAGAAAAACATCAATTACGGCATCTGAACTCTAAACAAGCCAATCATAATTTCAATAATTAAAGAAACAAGCCAACTTACCTTTATTATGGCATTGTTGATACTGCTGTTTACTGGCCAAGTGTTTGACCAAAAATACAGTAAAAGCATTATTGTGAAATATTATATTTAAAAAAATAAACATTTTAAAGTGTAATTTATTCTTGTAAAGTGCTGAATTTACAGCATCATCACTCCAGCCTTAAGTGTCACATGATGGATTTTTTTCAGGTTAAATCAATAGAATACGTCAGTGACAGATAAATAGAATATTTATTCTAGATAAATAGAAAGTTCAAAAGAATAGTGTCTTAAATGGCTTTACTCGTCACTTTTAATAGATTTGATGATTTCATGTCAAATAAAAATATCCATTTCTTTAACTTCCCAAACTTCTGAAAATTAATGTACAGTCTGGTCCTAATTGCTATGTTCTATATGTCGCCCTACAGATGCGAGTAAACTGAAATCGTCAGTGACACAGGCAGGCTCCAGTCCTCCTGCAGCAGAGCCTGACACCACCTGCAGATGAACTCTCACCCCTGATGGGTCACAAGCTGCTGCACGGACTGCAAAGCTCTAATACTTCAAAACTGCATTTCACTTTCTTTATTATTCCACATTATCTTTTGCCATTTTAAATGAACTCCTCTGATGACTGATCTCAGTATCAGTCAAAAAGGTCATCATCACTGTAAAATGTACATATTACATTAACACTTTTTATACTGAGTTTATAAATGTATTTTTATTATGGATTGTTGTAACCACTAGGCTGCTCCACAATTGACGGTAGTTGGAACATAAACCGCTCCACCAGAGCTCCCTTCATTTCCGTTTTTTTTATTTGACCGAGCTCAATTTTGATTGCATTATTATTTTTTATTAAGGCTTTTATAGCATAACTAGAAGAAACTTTTTCCTGTGCCTTTTTACAATACAAAATTACAATGCCGTTAAAAACATTGTAGAACACTCTAGGAATTTTGTTTTATTACCATTACAAAAATGACTACTAGGACATCCTACATTTTGCCATGAAATAAAAAAATTCTGCAATTTAGGTTAAATATTCAGTACATTAATTAAATAGTAGTACACATTTACTCTGAACAAATCAATATAATCAGTCTACTACAGGATTTGTAATATCCTATTTGTACAATCATTTATGCAGTTACATACATTAGAAATTATATATGTATTGATGTTCCATTAGCATGTTACTAACCTAGAGAACTACCAAGAGTATTAACTACAGAGCTATTTTAAACTGAACTTTTCTACAAGCCTTTCTGGATTGCAAAACAATCTTTGAATTTCTTATACCCCCAGTTTCACAGACAAGACTAAGACTAAATTGCATGTTTGAGCTGTCTCAGATGACAATATCTTGCTCTGACATCTTGTCATTGTTCTGTGTTAAGATGCACACCTGTAATATTTTAAGGAGTGCATGTAACAAGTCATTTTTGGAAAAGTTGATTAAATATCTTAATTTAACTAATGCTTAGTCCTGGCTTAAGCTAAGCCCTGTTTGTGAAACCAGGCCAAAGTGTTTAGTTTTTTACATTTGTTCCACAACATTTCAGTTACAAATAGAATTTTTTTTTTTTTTTTTTAAGTACACTTGCATAATAGTCTTCTTGTTTAGACTAAAATGTATTGCAATAAATACATTTGTTCAAATTACTTGATCTTGACCATTTTCATCCGCTTTTTTTGTAATATTCATGGGTGATTCATAACCTCCTTTAAACAACATTCAGACAAGGACAGATCACTTTTTTATTCAAAGAATCAGCATAACAATGTCAGTTCAATATGTTAATTAAGACCAAATGTCATATCAAATGAGAATTCCCTTGACTCTGGGAATGTAAATCGTCAACACGGCCTTTCTATCTTCCCACTGCCCCATCCCAAACTTTAAAAATTATTAAATACAAGGAACCCCTCCCCCCAAAAAAGTCATAATTTGGTTCGGGCCTGGACCAAGCAGACCACTCAAAACAAACTGGCCTAAATATAATACTGAATGAATTACAAGACATCACTTAAGATCAAATCAGCCTCCTGGCAACAGGCACTTTTGTTCCTGCTCTGGTAACCAGGCATCTCTTGGTCTTCCAGCACTGACCTGAAAACTTTGCAAGGCAAGAGATAAGTCTGTCTGGACACTGGAAAGGCTACTAGATATAAGTCGGGCCGGTCTTCGGTCATGAGAATTGTATCTGCTGAACGCCAGGGATCTAAAGGATCAGAAAAAGAGGTTGTTTAAATAGTGAGCATAACTAAAATCAACAGCAAGTGATTTTATGTGATCAGGAATCTTCAGTCTAGGAATCTATAGTTTAACGTGTTGTTTTCCATACTAACCTGCTGGTAAGAGGTGGTATATACCATCACATTCTGTTGCTGGCCATCAGCAGTGATCAATCCTGCAGGCAACTGACCAGCTGCAAGTTAAAAGTCACAACATTAATTCATAACGTAAACCTTTTAACACTAAAAGCTATAAACAAGCAAGAGAATAGTGCTGCATGTTCACAATTACATCACATATGCTAAACAAGGCACTTGCTAAAGAGGTTAGATAAGTATTATGCTAAGTCAGAAGAGCAAAATCCATACACGAAATAGGCTAAAAAACACATAAGCGCTATAAATTTGAGTGTGTACTTACTGAAACTGTCCTCTGTAAGCTCTTCTCCAAGGCCTTCGCCGCCTGTGACTGGATTGATGCCTTTCTCACCCTTCATTGCCTTGGAAACACGAATACGTTACTTCACTTCCAACCACAATTTGTGCTCTAAAAATGATATTCACGATGACACATGCAGGTATTGCTTTTCTAAAAAATTACATTCTGCAATATTGTATTATAAAAGTGCAGGCGATATGTCTCTCTCAAAGATCCTTTATACTGATGTTTTTAGACCACGATCTGAAATACATTATTAATTTTATTAACACACACACACACACACACTTTAAGTCCTAACAAAATCCAAAGTGTTTAAAATTGAACTGGAAATTAGGTGCTGGGCGTCCGGCCAGGAGAGAACAGGACCCAACTAAGCCTGGTTCTCCCAAGGTTTTTTCCCCCCATTCTCTCATGGATGGGGTTTTGGTTCCTTGCCGCTTGCTTAGTTGGGGACACCTGATTTCCAGTGATTATCGTCGTATTGACTACAGAGACCGTCTCTGCATTTGATAAATAAAGTTTAATTCTCGTCATAATACATTACCTTTACTCTGTTGTTCTATTTGATAATGTTCAGTGCTTTGCTACAATCTGTATTGTTAAAAGCGCTATATAAATAAAAGTGACTTGACTTGACTTGATCCGAACAACATGAACTGATAAACTGTAGAAATAATAATAAGGTGTTTTGATATGGATGCATGTAGTGGGATTCGAAAGTGTTAGACAATAAGAATTTTTCTTTTTTTAACTTTAATAAGTTGCATTATCGTTGTAAGTATTGAATTGAATTGAGTGTTAAATCCAAAAATATACATGCATTAAGTTTATTAATTTATTTAACATTTTCAAACCCTAAAACTCAGGCATTAAACTTAGGTTTTTAAGTTTAAATAAAATTTGTATTGCACAGTATGGCCTTAGACATCTGGACAATACTTTATTCACAAAAAAAGAAAAGTAGTTTAGATTGTAGCATTTAAGGCATGATATGAGACTTTGGCGGGAATCAAATCAAATAATAATCACGGATATTAATATTATTAATATTGTCATGCTGTTTTGTAGTGCAAATATTTTAGCTTTACTGCGCTTTGCTATTCTTCTTATTTACCTATAGTGGCTAATGAATCATAAATCATTCATATTTAAAGAAAATAACTTTAAGTTGAAAATTAAAATGTTAGATTTTAAATTTTTTTTAACCTTTGTTTTATAGAGAGCTTGGTTGTTGGAACTGATCTGAGATCATGTAAAAGAAAAACATATACAGACACTGATTCATGGTTCAAGGAGATCGCCCCCTGTTAGTGAACTACTGAAAGTTTGCAACAGTTATGATGTAACAAAGCCTTGTCTACCGAAGTCACTTGACTGTGGCAGTTTGATGCATGGTTTGAAACACTGGTTTGAAAAAAATGATTCACAAAGCTTCATGAAGTAGGGTTTTAAATGCACCCATCACCAGTCATGTGGGTATTAGCATCAAAAATGCTCTTTTAAACTCTTTGTGATTGCGATAATGTTGCGTTTGTTGTCAGTGTGGTCAAGTGTAGCAGCTAATCAGTGCTGTTTTCAGTCCGGTGGAGTGTTGTTCACAGCTGTTCCTGAATCAGCCCCCTACGGGTGCATATGGATCACACCTTTGACCCCCACTGAAAAATTCCCAAGCGCAGGAGCCCCACCAGCTGAGAGCTATTTTGTTCATGATCAGATAGCTGCTGCAGTCTCTAACCCTGAGGTCATAGCTGCGGGTGGGTGCTGGCGTGGGCTAAATCACCGATTTAATCAGTGATTGCTCACTCTCCTGTCCGGGCTTATCACAGCAGGGCATGCGAGAGGGCTGCACGCTCACACAGACCTTTTATCCAGAGTGGCAATATATGTGGGATCTCTGTTGCATCCTTGAGGTGAATTTCACCCTCCATTTCCCATCCACGCTGCGGACCCCTCCAGCGCATCTTCCACCTTCTATCATTTGCATTGCTTATGGATGCTGGACGGAATGAGCCTTTGTTTGAGCTGGATTGGTCCTGACATATGTTGCTGGCACAGCAGTAAAGTGTTAGAGATAGAGGTTAATGAATTACAGCTTATTGGCGCGTTTATCCCAGACTGCAGTGGGGTACTGGAGAACTCACACAGAGAGGGTTGCATAGACACAGAATCGATATGCTTTTGAGTTATACTGTCATAGCTGGTTTGTTTTATAAATGGCTTGAGGCCTATTATTTCACTGAACAGCATAACCTGTAAACAACAGCGTGGGGGTTAGCTGTGATTCTGTCACTTGGTTATTGGTGAAGTGTGTAATTTCTGCTGTAAAAAATATAAACACAAGTTTTACTTACTTTAATAAGCACAGACAGGAATATATATTGTGTTTATTTTGAAATACTGTATACACTGCCATTAAAACATTTGGGAACATTTTGTGTCTTGTTCTCACCAATGCATCATTCATTTGATGGATCCCCGCTTCTGCTGAAATATTCTAAAATGATTAGAAAAATGTGCTATGAAGTCCCGTTTTTAATCAAATAATTTGCTAAATGAGCTTTGAAGTCACTTTTTGAATTAAATGATTCACAAAACACACTTTGAAATCCCATTCTGAATCAAATGATTCTCAATACGTGATCCAATTGGAGGATTTTAAATAATATTGATTGCAATGGTTTAAGTGACTCAGTTTCAAAATCCTCTGTTGATACATTTTCTGTCATATTAAAAACATTTCTTGACATGACACTTACTTGACTAAAAAGATAGATTTATCATGAGTCATTCATTATTTATCATGATTTATAAAAAAAAAAAATGTTTTCAAAAGTATCTCCCCTTCAGCTTTTTAAAAAAAAATGGCACCCTGTATATATATATATATATACATAAACAGTTATTCTGTTATTTTTTTACCTAGCCAGAATAACCCAACTGCAGTTTAATTTATATTAATTGGAATGCACTAGGAAAAACTGTTTTTGCAAACACTCTTCATATAGTCTACACACACACACAGCCTGATGAACAATGTTCATGAAACTTGAATGAGGCTTGCAAACATTCATGTACAGTTATGTTTAATGCCTTAGCAATGCATATATACATTCCAAATCATCAGCTTTATGTTGAGTCCATTAGCAGTTGTTTTTCAGTACTTGTACTCTCAATTTAACAGTGGTTATTGCATTTATTAAATTGTTCCATCTGATCTTTTGGAAGGTATATTTAATAAGCATTTAAACCAAATTACAAGCATATATCTATTATCCCAATTTAATCTTCTCAAACACTGATAATTGAAGCCCTTGGTACATCGTACTCTCAGTGTGCCAGTATAATATCTCACATCCAGATTGTTCCAGCTCAAGAACAGATTTTAGATGCATTGTCAGTGTAAACTACATTAACAATTAGCACAAATAACAGTTGGGCTGGAAAGCAGTGCATCAGTACGGTTGTTAGTGATACAGAATCTCGTGTGTCTTCTTTTCCTAGAACAGTTTTGATTGAGCAGTTCCTGGCAGATGCTTGTGGTTTGAATAGTTCTCTTCAGAATTATTTGGCCATCAGATTTTATAGCGGCTGTATTTCCAGGGCATTCTGAATCATAGCTAATTGTTCTCTAGCTCTCTTCCAAAATATAGACAGGCATCATAGGCTTGATTATGCTGCCTCCCAAGATGCCTCATTTTGGCCAAGGCAGCACAACATGTCCTTTGTGAAGAAGAGGATAATCCCATGTTGCATTTCAGTGAGCCCAGGGAAAAATGCATCCAAGATGACAGATGATGTCAGAGAAATATGTATGTGTGTATATATATATATATATATATATATATATATAATATGTGTATGTTTGTATGTATATGTTTGTATAGGATTATCATTAATCTTCACTTACATGATTTTCTAGGGTCTTCTCTGAAAATGTTTTCAGAATATAATTTTTTCTCTGATGGTTTTTAGTGTCAAGGCATTTACTGAGCGCTTTTTCAGAAAGGTTTTGCTCTTTCTCCATATTTAATTGAAGGTTACACAAACTTTGGCTCAATATTCAATATTTAACTGTATGATACTTTACAATCTGATGCACTGCAAAACTTTGAAAAATCTTGCTTATGTATGTAACCTTCATTCCCTGATGGAGGGAACAGAGACGTTATTAAGACTGGGGTCTTGCCTAGAGCCCTGATTCGATCTGAAAAAGAGAAAACGCCAATGAAAATTGGCAAGTGGTTAAACAATCCTGAGCCATTCCCCTTCATCTGGGTATAAAGAGGCGACAGGTGAAAATACTTATCAGATTTGCTAAAGAGCCGAGAATGAGTCCCAGCTCTCAGCGATGATTTAAGGTTGTGGCAAAGGGACATAACTTCTCCGTTCCCTCCATCAGGGAACAAGGGTTACATACGCAACCGAGACGTTCCCTGTCTGTCAGTCACTATGAGTGACTATAAGTAATGACAGACTGGGCTCCAATGGAAAACCCAACAACCTGAATCATTACAACCTTGTACCACTACAAATGTTGACAAGCGGTAGATGTGAGACCAGAACTGTTGTCCCTGAAAACAAAGACTACATCCTACAATCGTTAGGTGACATGTGGAACTCCATTATGGACTGACCCGAAGTGGGGCAGTACAACATATGATCTTGTCTCTATGCCAGATCCTATCCAGGGAAGGAGAGGAACGACTGGCAGTAGAGATTGACAGAGTACTCTGTGAAGGAAAGAGATGGGTTTACCAAGGGAAACCTTACCGTGGAGGATACACATTTAGGATTACCCACAGGGAATCAATTATATGGACATCTAGCCCAGTACAGGGTCTGGCTGTACCCCGGGGATGCACACTGATACTGAGCTTGTCAACTGCTCCGCCCAGTCTGACTGCCAAGGATGCTGGAGGAATCTCTACCAGGCTTCGCCACCTGGGGAACTTACTGGAAGAGTAAACAGCGCTCACACCGGCCAGTTCTCCCCGCCAATTGCCTGTTACCCAACACACAGGAAGAAACTGGCTCAATGCGAAAGTTTGTACTATCTCGCGAAGGTGTTCGTTGTCTGCCAGAGAGGCACCATCGGTCAAAGCAAAGGAGGAGGCCCTGCTCAGAGTGAAGTGGGCTCTCACCCCTAGGGGGCACGGCTCACCTTGGGCCTGGTAAGCCGAGGTAATGTTATCCACAATCCAGTGGGCCAACCTTTGCTTGGAGACAGCCTTCCCTTTCTGCTGACCTACATGTAAAACAAAGAGCTGCTTAGAGCATCTGAAGCTCCGGTTGTGGTCCACATAAATGCGTAATGCTCTTACGGGACACAGCAATGCCAAGGCTGAATCTGCCTCCTCTAGGGGCAGTGCTTGCAGGTTCACCACCTGATCATGAAACAACATGGTGGGAACCTTAGGCATGTATCCAGGCCGGGGTCTCAGGACAACGTGAGAGTAGGCCGAACAAAAGGCACTCTTTTCTCACGGAAAATGCCTGTAGGTCTTGACCCTCTTGATGGATGTGTGTGCTGTCAGGAGCAATGTCTCAGCAGACAGGAACTTCAGCTCAACTGACTCCAGTGGCTCAAAGGGACCTCCCTGAAGTCCAGCCAGAACAATAGAGAGGTCCCAGGAGGGCACTAAGTGTGTCCTAGAAGCATTCAAGGTGGAGGGTGACAGCCTGCACTCCCACCTTTCCAGCAGAAAAGAAAGCACAACTCCTATCATGCATCTTCGTGGGTCTTCTTGGCCAAAAGAACACCAGCTTGCGAACAGACTCCACTTCAAAGCATAAGCTTGCCTCGTAGATGGAGCTCTAGCTTGAGTGATCGTGTCTATCACCGCTTGTGTCAAGCCACTCAAGTCTGTCTCTTCCCATCCAGGAGCCACACGTGGAGGTTCCATAGATCTGGACATGGGTGCTGAGCCCCTGAGAAAGGAGGTCCTCCCTATGCGCCAGGTATGCAGCAGGAAGGGGCTGTCGCGAGGAGCATGAGTTCCAAAAACCAGGTCCAGGTGGGCCAGTAAGGTACAACCAGCAAGACCTGTTCCTCGTCCTCCTCCCTGACCTTGACTAGACAGATCGTAGAAACACAAGGTCTGTCAAAGGGCTGAAAGTGTGAAGACAAGCAAGTGCCCATATAGGACTTGCGAGTGTAGCCATTGCTGAAATGGTCTCATATGAAGCAATCCGACCTGTAGAGGAGCGCACAAGTGCACCGCAACCACTCTCTGCACCTGGGGAATGTCCTTATAGCTTAGTTGGGGACACCTGATTTACAGTGATTTCCGTCATCTTGACTACAGAGACCGTCTCTGCATCTGATAAATAAAGTTTAATTCTCGTCATAAT
>JAUCNO010001091.1:4859251-4870320 GCA_032353835.1 Enteromius viviparus | reverse complement strand
TATTTGATAATGTTCAGTGCTTTGCTACAATCTGTATTGTTAAAAGCGCTATATAAATAAAAGTGACTTGACTTAATTTTGTATTTGTGAGTGAGTGAATAATACCTCTCTGAACTTCTGCAGGTAGAGTTTAAGCGGCTCCACGTACATGTCAAAACCCAGAGTGGACATAGCAAACAAGATGTCCTCTCCGTTTATGGTCTTGCGTTTCTCTTGATGGCATCTTTCGCTGGCCTCGGATGTGATGAAGCTGATGAACTCGCTCACACACTCCTGCACACACTCTTTTGCATCCTTTGCTATCTGTGTTTAAAAAGAGAGAAGACCGAAGCAATCAAGGTTACTTCTACAACTTTGGGATTTATATAGATGCACTCAAAAAAAAAAAGTGTAATATTTAAGCTAATAAAATTGTATTTACGAGTTCTTTATACCTGGAAACAATTTTAAAATTCTCTAATATTACCTTTCCAGTCTGTGGGATGGCATTTTTCATGATGCGGGCCACATTTGCGATGGGAAGGTAGATGTCCTGCTCTCGAAAATGGTCTTTACTGCCGTTGCCATCCTCATGGTCATTGAAACTTTCATCCCCATCATCTGCAAAAAAGACAATTGTTAAATGACAATGGGAAAACTGCTCATAATAACAACTTTGCTTATTATCTCCATCTCTATTATCTCTAAGAGAAATTATTCATGGTAACATGATGTCCATACCATCCTGGGTCTGTAAGACATATGTCCCTCCTGTCATATACTCTCCAGTTATTCCTAACTGAGTGGTATCTGTGGTGCTGCTGTCTCCGTCCATCTGAAAACACAAATGAGAGTTTGGACATTTATTCCAATAACAGCTTTATACTGAGCAAAAACATTCACTCATGACCCACGACGATTAAAAAACTGTGCAGAGCATAAAAAACATTATTAATAACAATACTGAATAACCAAATTTAATTATAACCATTTTTATAATACCTATAAAACGTTTCCGAATTTAGCAGACGCTTTTATCCAAACAGAAACAAAAAGACAATTACAAAAGAGGAACAAAAGGTAACGTTAATTCGTCAAAGAAACAAAAAGCGTAATAAACAATGCCAGGTTTATTCGACAAGCTAGATTAAACAGCAAGAAAATTAAATGCAAATAATAAAATAAGCACGCAATAAATGTGCACGTGGATTTGGACATGTTATTGATATCGATAATAACTGGTCATATGTTTATTTGAATGCATTTCTGGAAGCCTTTGTTTTGATAGTCAGCTAGCCGGTTAGCATCGTCCCAGCTCAAGCTAACGAATTACACACATTTAACATAGGCAAATATCTCATTTACGAACAATTCGTAAACTTTAACCAGAAACCAACTGTCTTCTTTTATAATAATACTTGCGGTTTATTAAATGGGCTTAAATGTGGCTTCGGGGCCTCGCGTGGATGTAGCCTCCATTTCTCCACTCAAATAATCCCTTACCCATCCTCGAGCATTAAATCTTTTAAGACTTTCTGCATTTAACGGCTGCTCCGGCCTGGTAAAACCTGTAAAAACCTGCCGGTATTGGCCTTTTCTACCCGTTAAACACGAGAATTACCGCTGAAGCGGATCATTTGACCGGAGCTACAAATACAAACCTGACTCGCGCTCGCGCTGCAACTTGATTGGACGCCGGAAATGGAGCTGCGCGAGACAGTTTGTGCAAGTGTTTATGTTGGTCACCAGGGGGCGCGCTCGGAACGAGATTGTAAGCATTAGAAGAGGTTGCATTTAACGACATTTCTATTTTCCTATTATCTACTGCAAATCGTTTTCATTGACCTTAATCATTAAAGCGTTGTTTTTTCATTATGTTCCCTTCATTTGCTTTGATGACACGATCCATACTCATTACGTAGGCTATTTATGCTTAGGCCTATACATGGGTAGCTAATTATCATATAAATTAATTTTATGGAAATAGGAGGAAATCCTTTACATACTTCCCTCTAACTTCCTCTAATTTCCCTTTCCTTCTCTTTTTCATTTGTCAGGTAAAGATTAATGGAGCTAGAGCTCAATTTAACAAGCTGAATGAGGTGGATGTCAAATTGTTTATCATCATAAACTGCTAAACCATTGTTTTTTCTGCATTATTTACTTCATATGTTAACGTTCTTACTTTATGAGTGAATAATGCACCTATGGTGATGCTTCATTACTTTTAAAATGCCATATGCTCCAAGTGATGGCAAACGTGTTGCACAGTGAAGTGAAAAAGTAACTAAATGCTCTGCTTGCTTTGAATGTGGGCGGATGATAATGTAGAATACAGTAAAATAAATGTGTGTATTTTGCACCTAAAGAACAAAATAATTATTATTTATTATTATATTTTTGCCAACCTTTGACTGCTTGTGATACCAGATTGTACAAAGAAGCAAACATTTAATGAGAGTAGCAGTTTAATCGCAGCCAGCTCTGAAATATGGAAATATAATTACAAAACCCTGACATGCTCAAGTCTGACCTGAGTGGAGGGAAAAAATAATTATATTTAATGCATTTCAGTCCTTAAGGCACTCATTAATGTGTACAATAATAGCTTTAACTAATTGCTTACAGTCAAGTAAAAAATATAACACTATTTCACACCTTTCCTGGCTGCATAATTTGTCTAAACTGGCACAAAAAGCTACACTTACAGTCACAGGCTAGCCACAAATAACTGCATTATACCAGGAGTTTCCCAGCATACTTTTTATGCTGTTATTTCTCACTAAAACTCTCCTCTCTTCCCCTTACAAGGGTCTCTGTAGATATCAACACCATGACCTTGTAATTCTGGCCTAATTCTCTGAGTGCTTCCCCTTGGGAATGGACACCTCAGAAAGTGCCTCTAATCAGCAGGTTCAGAATGCAAAATCACTCATGAATTTTAAACGTTTCTGCTTCAGTCAGCACTGAACGCTGTGGACCGTGAATGCATAATTATATTAGCGACTGCTTATTGAGAAGGAAATGTTGTGGCAGTTTATATCCATATGAATTTAGACTTCATTTTCAATTTGGAATTGCCACAAACTCTTCCACCCTTCATCCAAGAAACTTTGAAGATTATGTAGAGACATTTATTGCCTGTGATAATCTTGTTAAGATGTAATTAACATTCTATTAGACTTTCAGTTTTCACAATTGATTCGTTTCTTCTCTGAAACTCAAGTCATTTCTGCAATTGTGATTGTGGTTTTGTGCTGTAAATGCATTCTTCGCCACAAGGGGACATTGACTGAACACTGTTTGTAAAGCTGTGGTGTATAGCAGGTTCATTTTCTGTATTTAAAAGCATGCATTTTATTTATCTACACAGTGTGTGTGGATTTATGGCTTTTCCTCTGGAATAAAACCGATTTCAAATTATATTAATAACCCCCTGCTGGCATATATTTACCGGTCTACCGGTTTTTTCCTGGTCTTTCCAGCTTCTGCATTATTTACCAGCACATACTTAAAAAAATTACACCAACCTGTCCACAGTCTTTTAATGTAGATTGGGATTTTTAGGCCAATAGTTTTTTAGGCCATGCTCTGATGAACTTACTCTTGTAAATACATGATGAATATGAGCACAATGAGTTCAATAGGTCACTTTAGAGCAGCAGATCGTTCAATAAGAGACTTGATTGATAACATATTAGCTACAAATTATACATTTAATCATGTATTTACTGTGCCTTTTGATTTAATAAGCTTAATTTCCAGTTTATTGTATTACAGTTTTATTTATTTATTTATTTATTATATTATTTTAAATATTTTCATTTATTATTAGTTGCAATAATAATAATAATAATAATAATAATAAAGTAATAATAACATTTTCAAACAATGGAAAGCTACTTCTTTTCTTATTACAATGTTGTTTTATTTATGTATTTTATGTATATTAACAATGTAGGTTATAATATATATATATATATATATATATATATAAATTAATTTGTGATTTTAATTGTAAAAATAATGTATATGTATATATATATATAGCCTGTGTATATAAGTTTTTATCGATATAAGTGATAGGCTATATAACCTACTTCAAAAATAATTCAGCTTAAAATGCACTTTTTGACTTCTTTTAATTCAGTTGCAGATGTAGAAATCATAACTGCGACTTTGAAAACTCGTACAAAGTGAACAGTGCGATACGAAAAAAAAAGTATTGGGACAAGCCGAAAAGAAACAAAGATGCAGTTATAAGATAGAGATGAAAGCATTTTTCCAGTGTGGGCGCGCTCATTCACGAGAGGGGGCGGAGTTTCTTCGCTGTAGTCTAGTGTGCGGAGGAAGGTAGTGCACTCCAGGAAGCTGCGCTGAGATCTTTGAGACACGGACGCAGGCGGCATCAGCATCAAACACAGACCCGCTGTACGGGGCTCCGTCCCTCCGTCTCTCCGTGCCCAGCCATGAAACAGACATTACTGGACCTCATGAGGATGAGTAGGATCTGCCGGATGGTGCTGGCCACTTGTTTAGGATCTTTTATTCTGGTCATCTTCTATTTCCAAAGTATGTTTCAACCAGGTAGGACTTCGTGATGGTTTCACCCTAAAGGCTTATAATCGATTTGAGATGCTCTTATATTCCCTTTTGTAGCCGGTGACATGGTGATTTAGTGTGGAAGAATGTCATTAATAATCAATGAGCTGTTTGAAGGAGCGCATCGATCAGCAAGCAGCGAGAGTGAATGATGTACTGACTCACATCAAAGCTCCAGCTGCCTGTAGCCTATCAATAATGACGTCCAGTTTTATGTATTTTTAATTTTTTACTTGTATAAAACACACTGGGTAGAGCCCGGATCCGTTGTTTAGTGTTGTGGAGGGACGGTCATTGTCTCCAGTGGCCGGTACAGTACAGTCACTGTATATCAATCACGCTGTGCAAACATACATCAATAGGCTACTGACACACAGTTGACATACATTCGCCCTGCTGCTTGTGTTTTTAACTGCTACTTACTTATAATGTTCTGTAATTGAATATTAAGTAAAGTGGGCGAGCATAACTGAAAAACTGAGGAAATATATCGTTGGATATATTCTTGTAGATATTATGGTTCTGTCCATCTATCTATCTGTGTTAAAGTAGCCTACCTAGCCTTTTTCAAAGTAGCTACAATCTAAAAGTTCTGTCTATGCCTAAATCCACTGGGACTCCACATACATTGTGCATAGAGCACATCTGGAAATCGTATTGATGGATGATGTAGGAGGAGGTTTAATTTCACCCTGTCTGTTAGACTTTTCCGTTGTCCTGCTTGCCGGTTTGGTTCATCTTGACCAGAGCATGTAGCATGTCATCTGTTTTATGGGGAATTCCCATGTTCTGCGGATGGAAGATCCAGATAAGGACAATGAGACCTGTGTAGCAGTGCAGTAAAGAGTAACCGCTGTGGTCACCGGCACGGTGGAATGTCTCTGGAAACGGTGAGTCATCAGCGTCACCGGCATGTGAAGGTTCTCAGCAGTTCGCTGGAATGCCCATGTCATCATCGTCTTACACAGCGGTTGCTGAAACAAGACAGAGAAACTGATGAGTCCATGCACACTCATCTAGACGTCGTCTACACATCTGCACAGGATATCTCAGAGAAGATCAAAAGTGTGACACACCACCAAAAATGAGTAGTTGCTGAACTTGCTCACCCCTCGAGCCGTGCAAGAGTTTTTTTCTCCATAACAACGGATTTGGGAAAAATCAGTATTGCATCGTTTGCTCACCGATGAGTGCAGTCCGAATGAAAGTTCAAACATCTGATTAAAACATCTCAATACTACACAAGAAATCAACATGAGTTCTTCAACTTCAAACCATTGCTTCTGACTAAAATATAAGTATTCCATTCATAATATTGCTTGTGACATATTAGTGTATATGAATCAGGAGAGAAATATGCACAGATTGAGCACCGTCTACATGTGAACCATTAAGGACTGGTATTGTTTGCAAGAACCAATGGTTTAAGGTTAAAGCATGCAGCTTTTTGCTTCACAAGACTTTAATTGATAGACTAGAGTCGTGTGGATCACTTGTGGATGCTTTTTACTGCTGTTTGGACTGTTTCTGACGGCACCCATACATTTAGAGGATTTACTGGTGAGCAAATGCTAAAGTTAATCTCCAGATCTGTTCCAATGAAGAAACAAATTCTCTTACATTTGTCTACTCAAGTAAATTTTGAGCAAATTGTAATATTTGGGCACTCTATTCTTTTAAATCAAAGTTTTTCGAAGCATCACTGGGGTGCAACGGCATCCCATGGTCTGTTGGGATGTACGGCAGCTTTTGCTTGGTGGTATGAGCAGCTGTTTCTAAACGCATCTGTGCATCCCACATGCGTATGAACAATGTCTGATATAACAGTCTCCCTTATGTTCCGCTTTGGCTTGACAGGTGTTTCAATTTCCTTTTCTGTGTGTGTTTGTCTCTATGGCCACATGCCCTTGCTCTTTTCTCCTTTCCTCCCCCCCGAGTGTGACCTGATTATGCACTCTAGCCTACAAACATACCCCGGGAACACACTGGCACAGCACGAGACACACACACACACACACTGGAAAGCTCTTCAAGTGGACCTGAGCAGTTGAATGACGGGTTGACATAATGCTTTAGTGTGTATATGGTGACACACACAATTGTCTTTATTTTTATTTCTCCGGAGGAATTCTAGTAGAAACATCTGAGAAAAAGTTATAGAATGTATATGAATACTAAGAGTTCTTGATAAGAGCAACTTCTGAGCACCACAGTTTTCCTCTGGGCAGGACTGTGGAGATACGGGCTGGAAAGGAACCAAAATGAATTGTCTTACAAAAAAGAGATAAGGAATGTGTGCAAGGAGCTCAACATTCCTTAAGGATTGGTTACTCAGGGCCGGGACGAGGACCCAGACCAGCAGACCAAAGAATCCTGGTTCTTCCCGAGAGCTTAGATAAGGCCGTCGTTCTGTATTTGTGTGACTGACTTTCCCTGACGCACTTCTTCATCCTCCGAGTCTGTTGAGAAGGCCTGGCATTTGATGTTTATGAATGATAAAGGTCACATCAACGTGAAAACAAATGACATACCAAAGCTCAAATCACACTGTTGCGCTAGTGTTTGCTTGCCAGTTCTGAGCTCATTGTTGTTCTGATTGTTTTTTTGAAGAGTGCATATGCAGGATATCCTGTTTGTGTGATCTTGGTTGGCCTGTTGTTTTTCTTGCCATCAGTTTGCACACACCCACATGCTCAAGCTGGTCCCAGAGAGATGTGGACACTGGTGCAGCTGGACTATTAACATTTCAGAATACATTTTAAAATATAGTATGCTTGCATAATATTTATTTATTTCACAATTTATTTGAACATAAAATAGAAATAATATAAATTAAGAATAAATATGTAATATTAATATATTTTATTATTATATAGTTATGGATTATCAAACTAGGAGAGATGTGTTTGATTTGTCGTAATGTTTATTATTTTTTTTTTTATTAATAATAATACATATAGAGGGATATATAAATAGAGAGAAATGTATTTATAAATTAATTAATTATTATTACTACTGCTACTTTTTAATTACATATCTGTTCTAGATTTACTATAAACGCTACATGCCAATCAATACATTGCATTAATTGCTAGTAAAGCAAGTATTGAATTGAATTGACAGAGAGATAAAGATAATACCAAATAATGTATTAATTTTTTACTAGTACAGCTGAAATATCACAATTTAAAATATGATAAAAATGTATATGCAAATATTTAAAATATTATATTCAAAATGTTTAATTTGGATTGCATACTTAATTTATATATGCAGTCACGAAGAGAAGATATGTGGTTAAGATTTGTTATTCAGGTATGCACATATATGCAATATTCCTTTTGCCTTTGTAACATAAATTTAGTGAAATCATGCTTGATTAATGGCCCTGATCCACATTCTCCTCCCTGCACTCCTCGCTGTCATTATTGCTCCATGCCTTTGTGTTGGAGCCAGAGCTCGTGTTGTTGGAGCCCACCAGACCAATTTGGTTGATATCCATCTGCTGAAACGGATTGAATTTGTGGCTCACACTCCCTGATTCATGTTTTTGGGTGGCATACGAACAGCTGCTGCTATCATACCTGCCCCCAAAACATGCAGCGGATCCCGATAAGCTTGTACGCTATCTCTGGAGAATGTCAACTGTAGGAAACCCCCAGCATATCTAAAAGGCTTCCTTGTTCTTTCGTTTTGGTTGATGTCAAACGCCAGACGGGCACATGCTCTGTGCCCATCTGTCTCTCCCTCTCTTGCCCTTTCTTTCTCTCTAATGGTTAATTGTTAAAATAATTCTCAGTGCTGCCATATGTGTGAGATAAAAGGTATGCCCATGTTTGTGGTTTATGAGTCACCCCATTAGGCTCATTAAGCCCAGTTTGCGCCGTCTGCAGCACGTTGTTGTGGGAGGAGCCGTGTCTTAACGATGGAAAACGGCAAAAGTGTAATTCACCAAATTCAACATCTGGATGCCAGCCATCCAGGTCTGGAAGAATGAAGAGATCTCTGTGTACGACTGATTATATCCCAAATCCCATAATAACTTTGCTTTTTTAGGAGCCGGTGCTTTAAATATTTTGGTAAAGTGAGTTTGTTTTGTGAGATTATGTGTTGCTCCTTTTTTGAATTTGATAATTACAGATTCGGGAGGTTATGGTGTGCGCAGATCCCAGAAGAAGTGCTGGGAGGTTGTACTTTTATAGCTTAGGAGAGATAGAGTTCCCAGATACGCTTTATATAAGTGACTTGGTTATGATATTGTTCCTAAAAAAAGAGTCTCCCAAATGAGACAATTGTTGACATACAGCATAAGTATAGAGGTATAAAATCACTGTGTGCTGATATTTTTAACATTTGGAGCCTTTAGCAGGAGTCTTCTAGGAAAAGTTATTAAATTCAATTTATTTTGTGTTTTATTTTTTCTTATGGGCATGAGAGTGTGGATATGTGTGTGTGTGTGTGTGCATGTGTGTCTCATTAGAGCCTTTGTCAGCTTACTAGCTGCAGTCATTATGCTCAGTGTGGAGTGTCAGCACGTGCTAAATTGAGTGTTTTGCTGGCGAGAGTATTGATAAGCATTGATCTTGCCGTACGACTTGGGCTCTAGACTGTTAATGGGAGAATAGAATAGGAGAAGAGGGACCTAGCCACATTTGGCTATTGTTTATGCCTGTTACCAAGATGACAGGGAGAGGTCACATTTTTGGTTCGTGACAGAATGAACTTTGAACCCAATAAAGGGATGAGAATGGCTAATAAACACACACACACACACACACACACACGCTCATGCAGAAGACATGATCAGAATGTCTCATTAATATTCCACCCCAAATAAGTCTTATTACAGAATATTATAAACTATTTAAATGGAAAATTGTATAATATAATATAATATAATCTTTTGTGTTCTTTGGGTAAATTTTATGAAACTTTATAATATTTTACTAAGAAATAATCTAAAGAAAAGCAAATGATCCCCCGTTTTTTTTTTTTTTTAAATGAAGCATTTTTCCCAAACAGTTTTCATTAATGTCAAGCAAAATGATTAACAAAACAATTAGATATTAAATTATAATAGTGATATTACTTTTTAATTTAATAAGCTCTAATTATTTTTAGGGAATATTATATACAAGAAATATTAAATGCAAAATATTATAGTCAACAAAAACAACAAGATCAATGTATTTGAAAGGAAACAAAAAGTAGTAATGAGAAGAAACCAAAACAATTGAGAGCCAACTCCCATCAATATAATACATTATAATTAATATAATTATACAAAAGTATTTAAATTGTAAAGTACATTTCTTTGTGAATCCACCCCTTCATGTACAATTCTTGTGAGTTTTTCACATTCAGGCCGAGCAATTAATTACACTGTTGAAACGTGCAAAAGTGAATTATGGTTTTTAATAAGGGAAGCGGTTTGCCTGTGAATGCTTTCAGGAGGGGTGTGTATTTGTACAGACTTCTCCTGAATATTGTGTATTTAAAATATGGCCATAGACAAGTTATCTATCACTAGTGCTAAACAAGCACGTCTTAAATACACACCTTATATATGTGCGCATGAGGTCGATTTGTTCCAGCAGTACTTAATAGCTCATCCTGGCCGCTGATTAAAATATATTTATCAATGCAATAGGCCAAAGTAAAGAGAAAAGACAAAAGAGGCCAATAGAAAGAGACAAAGAGAAGAGCCAACTCGAGTGAGAAGACGAAGAAATTCCACATTTCACGGGGTGTAAGCGATCACCATGGAAACAGTGGCGTGTTTGATGTGTTTTGGGGGATGGGGTGTGAGAGTGTAAACAGGTGTTCACACGTGTGCGGATTTCTTTTCTAGGTGTTTGTAAGCATGTGGACATGAGTGCTCAGTCCCTTGAATAATAAGATGATGGGTGGATACAGCGATAATCCACGGCTTTTAATTAAAAGTGCATTCATTCATTTAACCCCTTTCCTCAGTGACAGTCATTGAGCAACTGCATCAGGCACGAAGAGACAAAAATGACACCTGATATGAGTTCAGATTTGAGGTGAGACATAGAAATGGAGAGAAGTTGTGTAATGCATATAGACTGCATGGGTTCGGCTATAAATGGTATGTATATGCATGCATATGCAGCCATATTTATACTTTTTTGTTTAAAATCAAGATTTCAGATTACAATTTAAGTAAATGTGTTTATGTGTTTCAATTTTACCACCAGTTGAATGACTTTTTCCGTTTGAAATGTCGTTTCTATATCGCTAAACAACTTTAATTTTCAAATTACCATTGGCCGGACAAACTGATAATCCCGTCCCCAAACTAACTTCATTGGTTGACCCAATGTTGTTTAATCTCTAGCTGGTTGAGGTACTTAAACTAGAATATAGGGAAATATGTCAAGAAATAACAAGATTCGGTAACACTTTAGAATAGCGGATGGTTATAAGTCATTTATAAGAGATTAGTTAATGATGAAATATACATCTAC
>JAUCNO010001091.1:4832192-4859151 GCA_032353835.1 Enteromius viviparus | reverse complement strand
ATGTTTATTTTACAGCTGTGTATATTGACTGAACAGACAATATATTAGTGAAGTGACTTGTGTCCAGGTATGGTGACTCATACTAGGAGTTTGTGCTCTGCATTTAACACATCCAACGTGCACACACACACACACACACAGCAGTGAGAAGTGAACAACCACGCACACACCATGAACACATGTATATAAAGCTGCTTTTTTTTTACTGTAGCAAATATAAAATATGTGCTTAATGCCGCACAAAAAATAAAGATAACTATTGAGGTGTTGAAGGCTTTGAAGAGCACCCCAGGGAAGTCAACAGACAAAGACATCATTGTTTTTTTTGTTTTGTTTTTGTTTACATTGGCAGAAAGACAGAAATAGTAGATAGCATGTTTCTTTCCAAAATTAGTTCTAAATGCAAACTCTTAAAAGATTGTTTTTGTTTTGTTTCTTTCTTCCTTTTTTCATTAATATTAATACAAATGTGCAAAATAATAAAAATTATAATTCATTAGTAAATACTAAGATTCATCCAAGTGGTTTAAAATTTATACACAAAAATAAAATACACATTTGAAATAAATATAAAATACAATAAATATGTGTTATTTAATTATTTAATGGTTCTAAAAGGTTTGAGCTAGGTTGGGGGTAGATAGGTAGGTCTCTAGGGGGAACTTTAAGAACTTTGATACAATTTGAACTGATTAAATACTGCAAATTATATTTATAAAAAAAAGTTCAAAAACACTTTAGCATAGCAGATGGTTGTAAGTCATTTATAAGTGATTAGTTAATGATGAAATCTGCATCTACAAAACATTCACAAATGATTAAGTTAAGTTAGTTAATTTATAAGTCAATTACAATTCAGTATCACAAGTTGTGATATGTTTAAAAGCACAAAAAATATGTTTTTTTAAATTGAATAAAGTGTGTAAATCCTTTGTCCCATTAGGACAGACGATTGTGTTCTGTGTGGAGTGTGTGGAATCTACTGATAATGTGAATTAGTTTTACCCTCAACTGAAGTTCATACGAGGTGCACAGTGCTAAAATACTCCATGTGTTTACCATCTTTACCCAACATATCATCTGTCCTAATGAGACAAAGGGTTTACACACTTTATTAAATAAAAAAAAAAACATTTTTTTGTGCTTTTCAACATATCACAACTTGTAAATGACTTGTAAATTAATTAACTAAACATAATAATCACTTATTAATCATTTGTGAATGTTTTGTAGATGTATATTTCATCATTAACTAATCTCTTATAAATGACTTATAACCATCCGCTATTCTAAAGTGTTACCCAAGATTGCTCCAACACTCAAAGCAGTCATATTGATTAAATTAAATTTTAGACAGTTTTGCCAGTTACTTTGTTTGTTTTTGGATTTTTTTGTGATTTATTGTTTTTGAACAAAACAGTCAAGTGAATGGTTCAGTGACTCATTCATAAAAACAGTCACTTGCTTCATTCGTTAATGGAGCAGTGCTGTTAAACGAATAGATTGAATGAATGAATGATTCAATGACTCACTCCATAGTAATCCATTTAATTCCTGAATGAATCTGCATGATTTAACAAATTGATTAAATCAGTGACTGCTTCGATGACTTTCTAATAAAGACAAAAAAACAATGCAATTCAATTAACAATCTCAACAACACTAAAGGCCGTTTACAACAAGGGCAATAACTATAATTATTTAAGTATAGCTTTAAGAGCATTTGAAGTGACATGCAGCATAACTGCATTGTGTGTTTTTAGCACAATGTTATTATGCATTAATGTGGACGCAAATAAAATTATTATCGCGGTGACACTTTAGTTTAGGAAGCATTGCTTGTTAGCATGCATATTACTAGCATATCGGCTGTTCATTCGTACTCAGAAAGCACTTATTCTGTATGACCGTAATCCTACCCAATATCTAAACTTAACAATACCTCACTGACTATTAATAAGCAGCACATTAGGATGTTATTGAAGCAAAGGTCATTGTTAATGGTTTGTTCATAGTGAGAATTAGACCTTAAAAATAAATCGTAACCGTAATGTGAAGGTCCTCCTAACATGCTGTATTGTAAAGTAAATATAGGATGACCCTGAAGTGTATATTACACTAGATTACTGCATTAAGATGTGTTACAGCTCACAAACTCAATAAATGGTAGCATTTATGTGTTGTGACACTGAAGGTCCTTTATACAGTATACAGTAATTTGCATCGAGACTGACTCTTCTGCTTTGAGTACTGTCAATTCCCCCCCTCTGGCCTATTTTAAGACCTCACAGTTGCATAGTCCTCTTCCAGTCTGTAATTTTGTGGTGTGTGTGTGTGTGCATTTCGGCTACTTTAAAACCATACCATTTCGTTTTGAGAATAAGGAAGAGAAACTTTAGCAGGGACATGGACATTATGTAGAGAACCGATGCTATTGCTTGGAAATGATGTGAAAGTGTTTGAGGAAGTAGTAGTTCTCTATATGCAGTAGTCTTATTCCAAGCCTGGATAAAGTCTGATTATTAAGAAGTATCGGTGTTGTGGTTGTGTGCTTAATTCACATTTTTAGTAAATTCTCTTTCAAAAATCCACCCTTGGCCGTGACACCAAGACATCCCATCAGTGCACTTCCCTGTTCATGTTACCATGGCAACAGTTACAGTGGCCCTTATGGGGGCCTTTTGGTTAGAGGTAGCGGGTGATTTACGGACCTGAATTTCTGAGAATGCTCCAAATAGTAGCACTAAACAAAGAGCCAAAACAGTGAGAAACACTGCTCACACAGACAGCTTTGCACGACTGTTCACTGCTTCATACTCAATGCACATAAAGCTGATTGTTCTTCATTAAAGCAGCCATTGTGCAAGAACTATGTGTTTAAGATTGTCTCAAATATGACGCTTGCATTGATTCATTAAATCTTACTGATGAGCACTATTCCATTTTGTGGAGATCTGCCATAAAGAACAACAATAATAATAATAATAATTATTATTAATAATTTACTCTAATATTTAAGTTGACTGGGTAAAAAAAACTAAATATATATAATATATAAAATTATATATATATATATTACTATACTCTTTTATAATTATATATTTATTATTTTTATTTATTTATTATTTTATTATATATATACATATTTACTGTTTACTATTTTATTTGAAACATTACAATGTAATTATACTTAATTATACTTTATTATTTTTTTGTTAATATTGTAATAACCAGTATTTTAGTAAATGAAAATAAGAATACTATGGAATATTATAGTTTAAATGAGTTTGTTTACTCATTAATATTTTCTGTTATCTTAGTAGTACATACTAAAAAAATGTATCTGTAATATTACAGTTTAAATGACATTTATTTTACTAATATTTTTATTGTAATTTTATTAAATATAGCAGTTATAATAATACTTATTATTACTAATATAATATAGGAATTATTATAATTAACACTAACAGGTTAAACAATGTTGTTATTTTATTAATAATGTCTATTATACTAAAAAATAATAAAAAATTAAATCTGGAATATAACAATTAAAAGTCCTGTTTATTAATATATTTATTATTATAGTTTACTACTATTTTAGTGAATAAATAAAAATATAATACTACTACTACTTATAATAATATAAATAAATAAATAACTATAATTATTATTAATATTATTATAGGAATAATATTGTTTAAAAGATATTGTTAATCGCAGTCAATATGATTCCGGATCACAGACCGGGTCTGGTGGATCCAGCCACCCTGAGTCAGGGTCACAGGCCTCGCATAACTCGACTGGCTGGGGAAACAGCACTAACTGGACAATACACGGCCCCTCATACCGTGCTACGGGGTAAGGACCTGCTAAAACTAGACTGGGAACAATGAGGGTCTTCTGCAGCTTCTCAAGCATTTTTGCAGTCTGAAGCCCCTCTCACTCTTATGCTCTGCAGAGCCACACTATGAGTTGGTTTTGAGTGCTCACAAAATATGCTGCATTTCAATCATTCCATTTATAAATGGAATTCAAAGTGTGTAACATTGCAGTTAATGTCAAATAATTGCATATGGCCATATAAAATTGATAACACCAAGAAGCCAAAACTGAAATATCTGTCAAGGTGCGCAGAGCATAAGAGTGAGAGGAGCTTCAGACTGCAAAAATGCTTGAACCGCACTTGTGATTCGGGGGCTGTCTGATTTAATGAAGCCAATTAGAGGTGTAAGTGGGTGATCTAATCAAACCACACTCTAAACAGAAAGGCCGTGGATGTCCAACCCCCCGTGTGAAGCAGTAATGGTACGCTCCTGTGGTAATGGACTTCACGGATCACCATTCTGAGTCTCTGGGGTAGGATCGGTGAGCACATTATTTGGGTTGTTGTATCTCTCCATCTTTTTCTCATGCCACTCTCAGTCTAAAACATTCATGAGGTTCCTGAGGGTCAAATCAGCGCAGTTAGACCTTGACTAATAGCACAAGACTGGCCACTTAGACAGGAAAACAACATCTGACCCACATGAAAAGCAGACAACAATGCGGTTTAGAGTGAATAAAATAGGTTGAAATTTATGATTTGACTGCAGAAAAGTGCTGTAATGAGTGTGTTCATGCCATATCCTTTCATTACAGTGCGGTGGACACAGTGCATATTATGGCTATGATATACATTGAGTCGTGTTTTGACACTCTGCAATGGAAAGAGATATTTCAAACAGCAAAGAGGTGATGACTGAAGTCACGCCGCGACTGAAGTGTTGTCGTGTCATTTGTCTTCTGAGCATCTGGCTGACGGCTGTTTGCTTCTCCATATCTAACCATACATTAGACCTACGCTAGTTCCACCTGATTATAGAGCTTCTGCTGCTCTGAAGACGCAGGCTCAGTTAACACGGGGTTTATCTTCGGACTCGGGCAACGTGGGTTTCAATTTCATCAGTTGCTATTTGTTGTGTTTCTGTCCTGCAGCTTCTTCTCCTTCTCCTTGTGTAAGGGCGTGTCATGCAGAATTAGAGGTTTGTGGTGGAAGCGTTTTTGAGAGAGGAGAAACTATGACCTAGCAGCTATAAATAGAGCCTGGCTTGCTTCACAGAGAGAATTACAATATATGCTACAGTGTATAGGAATATAGGTGTTCCTGGCCTGCCTGAATTTATGTATCGTTTTGGTCTATAAGGACTTTTATTAATCAATTGCCATGGTCTAGTTCTGTCAAGCTCAGATAAATATGAATTAGGTATGTGGAACACAAGGTATGCCATTACTCAATATGGGGAGTTGTTTATCTTAATGCAACCTATTTTACATAATAATGTGACATATTTATGAGTGAAATGAGAAAAAAATGTGAGCGGGACTTGATTTTATTTGTCAGGAAGTGGACTGGATTATGAAAAGTGGCCATTACATACAAGTTTGATAATGATAAATGATAAGTTTGACAATGCCCAAGTAGCTATTTGCCTAATGGTTAATATTATTTAATAGCCCATGCACGTCTACTGTAAGTGACATCAGCATTAGGGTTTTAAAGGAGAGTTATTAGTAGATTATTAAATAATAATTAATAAATTATTTTATTAGATACATTTATTTATTCATTGTTTATTTAATGATTTTATTTTTTATTTTGGGATATAATATTTAAAAATATCTTTTTATAATAAGTCCAGGATCAAAAAGTATAGTATAAATCTGTATAATATAATATATAATCAATTTTAAATTGTATTTAATGAGCTATTTCTACTTGACATAACACTGCAAAAACTAATAATATTACTAGAAATGTATTATTAAAATAAATTTATCAATTATATATATATATATATGTATATATATATATATACATATATAATATATATACAGTAAAAAATGTGTGTTTGATACATTAGTATAAATTAGAAATATATATAATATTCCCTAAATTATTTATTTATTTTCATCAGAAATGTTGAATTAATGTTATTATAATGACATATAAAGAAGACATATTTAAAAAGTATACAAAAGAGTAAAAAATAAATCACCTTATAGTGCTTTTATTGCAACATCACATCATGAATGATTAAAAATCTCTTTTTGTCAAACTAATTGGACGACATGCACCAGAGGGTTATTTTTAGTCATATTAAACATGTTTATTTTTTAATTTAAATAAAATAAGTTAATTTTCCCAAATTCATTTGTTAAACTACATGACAAAGAATGTTTTACAGTGTAATAAAAATACTACATTACAGTAGTCATCTATGCCCAATGAATTACAACCCATCAAGCAGTAAAGAAAAAAATATTCAGATATTTTAAATGAGAGAACATCCTCAAATAGACGCTAAATGCTTTTTAAGCCCCCCTAGGGTCTTTTCAATGCCTATGAGGACCGTGATGTAGTCCTAACATGCCACAACATTATACAGCTCAGTTAGATACTTTTATTTTAATTGCTGATTCTAGTTTTAAGAGCTTTATTTACATTTTGAAGCTATTTTCTGAACATGCATTTAAAGTGATTTATTGCACTTCTGCCTCATTTTTAATGTGAAAAAGCCACTGAGATGGGCGGTATACATGGTAGGCAAGCAAATCTGGTGAGAGACAGATATGTTTGGAGAGAGGCATATTGATTAAAGGGTCACATTCATGCACTGTGCTCTCTAAAACTTATGGTGCGTAAACACTTTAGAGCGTTTATCAGATACCTCATTTTTGCTTCAAAGAGCTTAAGTATCCATCATTTTAGTTCCCAGGGTCCCCGGTATAAACAAACGTCTGCCATCTGCCAGGTTTGCAACTTGATGTCACCCGGTGGTGTTGTCAGATGTGGTTAGATGCTGCGTTTCCCAACAAAAATGTCCGCAATGACCTGAAATCAGAAGTAGTTACAGAGAGAAGAAGTTGCATCAGAAAAAGAAAGAAAGAATGTAATAGCAAGAGTTCATGAAGGGAATAGTTTTCTCAAGAATAACAGCTCTGCCTTCATTTACCCAAACCATACGACTTTCTTTTTTCTCTGGAAAATAAAAGGAGATGAGTTTGAAAAAAGAATAAAGCACCCTTTTCCACAAAATAAACCTGAAAGATCCCAGGGTTTATCAAACTACACTCATTTAGTTTCTGGATGAATCAGCATTTTTAAATGAATCAAATGAGTGAATGATTCATTCATTCCCTTATAAAGTCAGTCACTCGTTTAGTTTCTGGATGAATCAGCACTTTTAAAGGAATCAGTTGATTGAATTATTCATTCATTCACTCATAAAGTCACTCGTTAAGTTTCTGGAGGAATCAGCATTTTTAAATGAATCAGTTAAGTGAATGATTCAATTATTTACTCATAAAGGTAGTCACTAATTTACTTTGTGTATGAACCATCATTTTTAAATGAATCAATTGAGTGAATGATTCAATTCATTAAAACACAGTAGGCGGTGTTTCATTTCTGAATAAATCATAGTTGTTTTTTTAACTAATTGGTTGAGTGAATAATCTCATGATTCACATGAATGAATCTGTGTTTTTGTGAGCAAAATAAAACAATGATTTACTTATAGAGAGTCTGTTTTTTAGTTTATGAACAAAACAATTGAGCGAATGATTCCATGATTAACTAAAAAAGTCACTTTTTAAGTTTGAGTTTTTGTATAAATCTGAAGCAAATGATTCAGTGATTCAGAGGAACCTCTCGTGTAAGTTTTAGAATGAATCTGTGTTTTTGAAAGAATACATTGTATGGCAATGTCACTATTGAGTACATTTTCTGTTATATTTATGCAAACAATATAGTTTTATCTTTATGACATCTTATCAAAGACTCTTCAATCATGCACACTTTCAAGTCACCAAAAATCTTCTCCCCTTCCATAGTTTTGACATCTTGAGGGACCATATTTAAATATGATGACAGCATTTTCAACTATTCCGTCTCATTACTGTCCCAACCTGCACTAACTCATTAAAGCTCTGTCTTCCAGTGTGTGAGAAACCAAAGTCTTTGATCACTATACAGAATGCAACATGAAATGAAGCTCTAATGGTTTCTCTCATTGAAATGACAACAGCATGAGCCATAGACGAGTGTCTCCAAACCAGGATGTGTACGTTCCTATGGGAAAGCTTCGGTTGTAGTTGGGATATGAACAATGACTGCAGGCAGCATTTCCACTATCTTTTCTCTTTTTTTGCACCCTCTCTTCTCTTTAGCTGACACAAGCACTTCCTTCCATCTTCGAGACTAGCTAATTAAACACATGGGCACACAGAGCAGTGCTTAGCGTTGGCCTGGAAATGCTCCTGACAACCTGCCGATGGTTTTAAGCTTTATTGCATCATCAATGATGTCAGAAAGTACAATCATATTTAACCTCAGGATCTATACGAGACTCTCGTGGGCATCGTAAATCAAAGTCTAAGAGTGAAATGCTTTATATGTGAGATGTCATATTGGTTCTGAGAGGCGAGAGATCAGAAAGGTCACCTATGCTGTCTTTGTGTTATAAAAGGTGAGGTTTGGAAGCCTCTCACCACGTCTTCATTATCTGTGTGTGTGGTCTGTGACTGTACGGGAATGCACAGTATTGTTTGACTGTCTGTTGTGTTTTGTTTTGATGGATGGAGCTCTTGAGTGGCAGATGGCTCTCCATCCTGCAGACGCGTTATCACACACCAGGGGGTCCCAAGACAAAAACACAACAACTCTGTGCATTAGACCACCAGCATTTTGACTTTTGTATGACTAAAAGGGGTTTTTCAATTACTATTTATTGCCTAAATAGGATATAAATGATTTTTGGTCATTGAAAGAAGGCGAAGTGTGTCATTTTTGGGGCACTGGCAACACCAATGACAGTATGGTAATTTTAACATTTAGAATTATTTTTATCTGGGAGAAATTATACACTAACTTTCCCGAAAATGTTATTTGTCCACCTCATAAATATTTTATGAGCTGTTTTAGTTTCTATTTGTTTTATTAGAGCTTTGCAGCTTTTTTAGTGCTGTTACCAAAATTTGATGTCTAAATACAATGCAAACTTTATTTGAGTGATTTAATTGTTTTCAGTATATAAACATAGCATGAAATAAAACATAATAATAAAATGATGGGGAACAAAACATCTGAATGTGTAAAGGGGTTGCAAAAATATCCTAAATGGTTACACCCTGGGGCTAGGCAATTTAAAATAAATATATATATATATATATGTATATATTAAAAGTTTTTTTTTCTTTAAATAATAAAATTTATTACCAAGTATTTACTACATTTATTTAGTAACAGTTCATTTAGTATGTCCTGAAAAGTATTTAATTCTATGTTTATTTCTGACATTAAAAAAAATCTTGGAACTCGAATTAGCAAAAATAAGACTTTTGGAAGAAGTGCCATATTTTAAAGAAAGCGCATAAAATAAGCAATATGATTGTGCTAATAGCTGATGCTGAATCAGCTCAGATGGCGTCAAACACAGCCATTAGGCATCAGTTTGTCTCGTTATAATCTACTATCTTAACCATCTTTTGTGTGAGTGTGTATGATTGAGTATTGACATTGAGTTAGGGCCTTGTTTAAGCCTACAGTATGGCATGTGTTAATATCTATGTGTTTTGTGTTTGCTTAAGGCAGTTTGTTTTGGCCAGAGTTGCAGGACAGATGCGGGTAATCCTGCGACCACCTGCAATGCAGATCAAAAAGCTGAGGATAATACTCGCAGCAAATATATAAATCAGTAAGCTTTCGCTTATGGGTGTTTGTGAATTTGAGGGACGTGAGGGCTTTTTTCTTTGTCTGTCTTCAAGGTGGCACATTTCTTGGTTAGTTTCAGATGTAATGTGATCTGAGGGACAATATGGACTGATGGAGACGCCGAGGGAAGAACGAGATGGATGAATAATGACAGTCTGGATCGCCCAAAGAGAGAGCGTGTGTATATTCATTGTGCACAAGGACAGTGATACAATGAAGAGGGACAGAACAGGATATAAAAGGATGCAGATTCGTCCCGATAGTCTCAAGAAGGAGTTTGGATAATGAATACAGCTGTGTGTGTGTGTGCCCATATTCAGTATGCAATTAGAGTGCTGTGTCGGCATCACGCCGCCAGGATGCTGACACACTCATAAAAAGCCCCACAAACAACTCAAACACACACACAGCAGAGGTCCAGTGAAGTATAATGCAGTTAGCAGTCATATTCACAACTCAGGGTTGGTTTTTGCCTTAACTGTGTGAGCCGATGTTCCCTCAAGGACAGTAAAACCTGTAATTACCTACACTGGGGAGATGCAAACAGTCCCTGTGAGGAAACTAAATAATGCCTTAATGGAAATTTTGTGGGAGGGTTTGGGGGATAAAAACATCATTAGCTCAGTATAATAACAATAGAAGTCAATGGAAAGTCAGAAAAACAAACATGGGCTATTAGACTCCAATTTTCCAGCTATTTTGCTTTGATTCAACGTTGTTGACCTACTATCCTGCATGGGACCAGACGAAGAGATGACCACTTTTACTGCACTCACCCACACAGAAACTCACACACCCCTCTGATGAAACACAGCAGGAGAACATGACAAACACATCTTGACTAGTCTGACTAAGTGGAAAGACTTAATGGCGAAGATGCATTTTATTTTGGGGTTTTGGACTGAATGAGCCATATGATTTAAGTTTAAGCAGACACTTGAAAGTGATAGTTCATGAAAAAATCAATGTTCATATTCTTTTGTGAACCATATATATATATATTTAAATTTTGCAGTGTATTTGTAGCCTATACAATAAACAAAAACAATAGTGAGTTGTTTTGAACACCACTGGCTTTTATTAAAGATACATCTATCCTTATGTCATTCCAAATTGCAATGATTTCCTTTCTTCTGTGCAATATAAAAAGAGACGCTTTGAAAAATGTTGCAGTTTCTTTGTTGCCTATGCAATTAAAAGTCAATGGTGAGTTGATTTGGACCCCATTGGCTTTCATTATAGACAACTTAATGTGGTATTTTACCCAAAAACATACACTCACCCTCCTGTCATTCCATTATTAAAAGGGTCTTAGTGCTTACTGGGCCAAATAACACAAGCCAGTTGGGACTTGTTTTGGACAGCACATAAGCATTCATAATATGGACTGTTTATAAGACTACATTTTCAGTTTTGTTTCTCTATACAAAGTGACTTTCATTCTATGGACAAAAAACATTCTTCAATATCTGTTTTGTTTTGCAGAAAGAAATCAAACAGGTTTGAAATTGTATAATGAGACATAAATGAGACAGAATTAAAATTTTGGGGTGGCCTGTCCCTTTAAGAACAAGTTTTACACCAAACCTGTTCCCAAAAGGCCACTGTCCTACAGTATTTAGAGTATCTCTCGACCTGTTTTATTCAACACACACACATCTCTTTTGTCCAGTAATTGTTATCACTCTCTTTTCGATCTATAAAAGAGGATTAGGCTTCTACAATAGTGTTAGACCCATCTGACAAAAGAGCTTAACAGAGTACACACAAATAGACACATGAGTTCATTCATTAGGTCATAGGTGAATGGAAAAGATCATACTGTGGTTGTTTGGGTGCAGTGAGTCGGAATATCTTGTTTTAAGTTCCCACACTAACTTCTGCCTACTTGAGTAATGAGAGCTGTCCAGTCATATCAAGAAATTACAAAAAGAAAATTCATTGCTAAACTTCTTGCTATAAGATATTTTTTATTTTCTGTTGTCTTTTTTTGCCGTTATAGTAATTGTTAATCTATAATTGAAATAAATTATAATTAGAGGATTAAATGATTAAGCAAAAGAGAAACAGAAAATGGCAGCAAAATTAATCAGAGAAAGTGGACAATCTGTCCAGATGTCTGTGTCTGGTGGGAAACTAACACACTTCTTAGTCCACATAAACACACTCACTCAGTCAATTCTTATCAGCCGTTGTTTAATGAAGTCACCCGAATACATTGTAAATATTGAAGTATTTAGTCCAAAGCTAATTTAAACCATAATAAGGTTGAAACCTTGTCTCAATCCTTGAGAGACATAAAAAAACAGGTATTTAGATGGTATTCCAAGATACTTCAAAGAATAAGATGAAATTATCATGAGTCATGTTCTAAACCAAACATTCCATAAAAGAATAAATAAATAATAAATAGAATGAATGAATAAATATTTTTATGTATTAAAATGAAATAAAATCAATAAAATTGAATGAAAGAAATAAAACAAACAACATGTTGAGCCACTTTTTGTTTAATTCAATGCAATCTTTGAATTATTTTTTTAAGCACTTTAATTAATTATTTATCATATCATATTAATTTAATTTCTGTGTAAAATCAATCGAGAGCCCTAGGATATGATGGTTAAAAATGTCTGTTTTGGTGTGCATCGGCGAGAATCTGATGGCCTGTATTTGTCCAAATGGAGCCTTGTCATCTTTATTGACGGTAAACATCCTATTTATTCATGTACTGTATATGTGGTTTTATGATTTTAGTTGCAGTTTTGTGCGCTCTGAGCGCTGATAAAGGAACTGATGTGTTTTAGAGTATGTTACGGGTAGATAGAGACAGATTAATCCTCTGGTATACCATAATCCTCGGCTGATGGATGGCTGCAGATATGTGACTGTGTGATCGTGGCTCGGAGAAAACAGGCCTGCTGGGAAAGAGCAGTGCAAGGTCATGTGTACAGCTGGGCTAGTTAACAATCCAGCATTTTAAAGCTTTTAACGTCTATGTATTATTCAGTGCTCCTTGGCTTTAACTTTGTTTGTTGATTAGTTTAGGAGCCTAAAACATTCTTGCTTTGCTCATTTAGTCCTCTGATTTCCCGCAGGACTAAACAAGATCTCTGTGCCTCAGGTTATTTAGTTTCCCGGCTCTCCGGGATAAAATATTGCCATTAGATCCTCATCTATCAGTGGCGAGACGTTTCATCAATGTGTACAGCCTCAGATCTTTACAGCTTAATATTCATAATGCTGCCCAATACATGGTTTGACACAAACAATGGCCAACTGTCTGATGAAGCTGGTGAGCCGAAGGTCACGCAGCGGAGAGGGGGCAGGTGCTCTGGCACAGTCGGTGGTGTTGTCAGCATATGGGAAATTACAGCAGGTGTGTGTCCAATGGACCACCAATTTAATAACAGCACCATCCACCTGGGCACAGGTGGGATAATTTTAGTGCATGCTCAGGAAGGGGAACCCATATTGAAACACACACACACTTTTGTTTGCAGGCCATTGTTTCTGGTTGTAATGAGTTAGAAGGCTGGATAAGGTCAGTATTTGAGGTCAGGAAAAAACAAACAAAAAAATACCAATTTGGCATATTTTTGAAGAATCACATGACACTGAAGGCTAGAGAAAAATTCAATAAAATTACATTTATTATACAAACAATTATAACTCAAATTCCCATACAAAAAAACAACAAAGCCAAGCATGTGAGGTCATTTACGCCTTGTAGTTGCTTTTAAAGCTGACGCACTGGAAAAAGCTACATTTAATTCACACTGAATTATCCAAACAAAGTATGTTAAGATTGCTGGTAGTTTTTAAAGCTGACACGGTCGAAAAAATAACACTTATTTGTTATATTTTTGAATAATTCACCCAAGATAAAAGTAATTTTCATTAATTTGCCATAAACAGGTTCTCCTGGTAGCTTTTAAAGCTGACACAATGGAAAAACCAACATTTCCTTAAACTCTCTCAAAACTGTCCAAAAAAAAGGATGTTGATTTGGCATCAATAGGTTTTCTACTAGCTTTTAAAGCTGTCACAGAAGAAAACCCAACACTTATTCAAGTTCTCCCATAATTAACCAAAACAGTATGTTAACAGGTTTTTCTTGTAGCTTTAAAGCTGCCAACACTTATTCAAATTCTCCCAAAATTACCCAAATTACAACATGATTTCTGGTAGCTTACAAAACTGGCACAATAGAAAAAACTGTATTTTGGCCAAACGTGAATGGTGTAAAATGTGGCTCGTTTAAAAATGGTTAATATTGGCAGAATGGCCATCGTATGATTGGGTAAGATGGGAATCTGCCAGTAACAGAAGCTTGTTTGCTTGTTGGCTAAAAGTACTTTACTTTGTTAGTGTACTTGTGGCCTGTCTCTACAAGTTGATGTCAACCCTTTTGATGTGAAGTCACAAGAGGAAACTTGCTTTTGACTTCATAAACTGGATCAGATAAAATCTACCCACTTTTCCCCCACCCTTTCGATCCATTCATTGACAGAAACTGAACTACTAAATGTACACTAAATAAAACAGGCCGCAGGATTGTGAAGAGGGATTATCCCTCCGACGAGCGAGCGAAAAACTGGCATGCAGATGCAACGTTTTTTTTAAACGGCCAATTAAATCACATAAAGCCATCTCTCGCTATCACTGGTGCGCTAATGACAACCCCTCAGGTTGTCGACCCCCTGATCCAAACTGTCTGTTTCTCGTCCAACAGACCCTCTATCCCTCATTAACACATCTTTTCTGTTCCTCCGTCACTCTGGTGTTCCTTTCATCTCTTGTTCCCAGCGGTCTCGGTTTCATTCAGTTCCCTTACCTCGAGCTGGATTAAACAGTAAGACATCAGACGCTCTGAGAACGCTGTGCACTTACAGGCATTAACACACTTTTAAACAATGCTTTCTGTGTGCGCAAACACACATGACTCTTAACATAACACAAATACACACTATAAGTCAAGATAAAGTTACATGAGAGCGAATAAGCGAAGCTACGAAGTACTAAATCTGTCAGTCTCGATCTTAGCACAGTGACTGCTTTCATGGGGGACCATTTCAGCGGTGCTGGTCATTAGCTTTCATGTAGTGTCTTTTCAGCAGTGCCGGTCACTCTCACAAACTGTATAAAACTATTACTGTCAGTTACGACATGGCAGAGCGTCTACACATGCATTACCATGCTTCAATTATTCATCGATTGCAACATACACACTCTAGAGATGTGTGTTTGTGTGTGTGTGTGTTTTGAGGCAGTGACTTGGAATTAAATGTATTGTTTATATGGAGATTTGTTGGATGGCTTTATAGCTTTGCATTATTAAAGACTTGCCCTTTATTAAGGGCATCCATTCAGACAAATGTGTGTGTGGGTGTTGAAGTGTCGGGATTGGTTGATTTTCCTCCTGTCAGTCTCTGATTGGCTGCTCTAACTGTCCTTCTGTCTCTCTCTTTGTTTACGTTGCAGTCATGAGGCGGAACCCATTCGCAGCGGAGGGCTGCTGTCGGAAAGGCTCTAGAAACGCCCTGCAGGAGCTGTATAACCCCACACAGGTATCAGTACGCTGGATCTTATGCTATACATATTAGTCTATCGGATTGTGGTCATTGCATAAAATATCCTGGGGAAAAATAATAAAGTAAAACATCGTGAAAATGTAATGAAAATGAGTGTTAATAAACCAAAGTAATCACGGCGAACCAAATAATGCAATTAACGTTCACTAAATGGCTTGAAATATAACAAAATACAATAAAATGTACATAGCTGTTGACAAAATAAATAAATAAATAAATAAATATATAAATATATATAAATAAATATAAAAATATAAGCCACATTTATAAAACTATATATATATATATATATATATATATATATATATACACACACACAATTTTGTATACCATAAATTATATATAATATTAATATATATTATATTATATCAATTATATATTATCTATATTATAATTTGTAAAATGACAATATGATCCTAAACTATTTATAATTTTTCACAGCATATGGTAAGATAAGATAATCCTAATAATAATATTTTAATATTATTAAAAGTATATATGAATAAGTAAAATACAATTTATTTAAAATTTATGCTAATTATATTTTTTCTTATTTTTATATTAATAATACACTTGAATATAGATGAGCTCACTCATCTACACTAAAAAAACTTAAATCAGAAATTGCTAATAAAAAAAAAAAATAGTTACAAAGAAACATCAATGAACACTAAACATGAAACTTTGCACTACAATAATATTTTAATTTTATTTACTATTTAAAACAATTTCTGAGTTTCAAAAATTTAGTTCGCAAGCAGAAATCCAGTAAAAAAAAAACTGAAATTACCTGGAAGTGATAGGACTCTGAAATAATGAGGACACGACTGGGAAAATATTTTTAAAAAAATTAAAAATGAAGAAGGAATAATGAATAGTGAGAGTGAGTGAGTGAGTGAGTTATGAAAGATTCCGACAAACCTTTTTTTTTTTTCATTCAGAATTAAAACACAACAATGAATAGTTCACAATACGATATTAAAAAAGTACATTAAGTCAAATTTGATTTCATGGGTCTATAAGTTTCTGGTCCTCTCTGCACTGAGGTCGCGGGAAAGAATAACCTCTGGACCTTCTTTGGAATGCCTGAGTATGTTACTATGGAAACACATAAGAGCACTCACATTTCATTTCCAATGTAAAGCATGCACGTCAAGAGCTTAGCCGAGCAGATCCGCTTCACCACAAAGCCAACATTATGTGAGGATTGATTTCATCCGCTTTAATTTCACCCCTCTCTCTGTCTTTATTTCTCACGCTCACCTTCCTGCACGTTTCCAACCATCTCTACCTTTCAGTGATTAATCGCATACCCCGTCTGTTCTTCGTCGCCCGCCTGCCCGACCATCCTGTTCCAGAAAGCAGGGTGCAGCTGTAATAGTTTGTTTTCATCTCAGGTTCAAAAACTCTTTCACCTTGAGAAATCAGGCTCAGCGCTGTCAGAACGTTTTGCACGTAAAGGAAGCCGACAGCTCTGAAATGTCACAGCACAAGCAGTAGGTGGTCTAGTCTGGCACTACACAGACAAACACACGTCTTTTTATCGACTTTAAACGTATTTCTACTGAGCTAATGATATTTTCTATTCCTTAAAGATATATTCTGGCTTCAAAACAAGTTAAGCTCAAAAAATTGCATTTGTGGCACAATTTTGATTACCAAAAATTAATTTCCACTTTTGTTTATAAAAGTCAGATTTAGGGTACAGTTACACACAATGGAAGTCAGTTAAGAAAATGTCAATGAGATGTTAAAATAATCTTACACTTTTAAAAAAAAAAAATTATATCCAGTTTTACACTTTCTTTGCTCTGACAGCAGAACAACACAAGCCCTAAAGGGACGCGATAAAAGTTTTTTTAATGCTACAAATGTCTTTGATTAAGATTAACTTGTACTAAACCTGGAATATTATGCTGTAAGCAATTTGTGTGTCAACATGGATTTCACGAGTTTGCGCTTCCTTAATCATGAAGGTAAATAGAAGCAAATTTGGCGTGCTGTCTGGGGGCATGCCGGGAGGATGGCGGACTCCGAACCCTAGTGATTTGAACCCTGGCGAGGGCAAGGGCCCGGAGCCCAGCTCAATCCCTGCATGGCCCCCGGGGGAAGGCGGGAGAGTTGTTTGAACGGGTGGCAAAAGGGGCGAAGGAGGGATGCACGAAAAGCGAGATGCGGAAGGAACGGAAGTGGGACTATTTTCGCTCCTCCCGAAACACGTTGTTTGCAAAACGTCACTTTAGTGTAAATAATCATGTATTAACATTTCTGTGTAGATTTATATGCAGTTTATTGTTCAAATAATACACAAGAGCTTTATATAGTATATAACTTTTCTGCCTTCAAATCCTCCAAAAACTGTAATTTTTTATTTTACAAATCAGAGATGAACTTGGATTGAACCCGGATTATAATATGCATGTTAAAGATGCGATGTTGCAGGATTTTAGCTCGATTTCATTTTTATCTCAAACCGTATGCATCACCCCTCGATCGTCTTGCTGTCTGCCCTCTGAATACACTGGGAAAAAATCCAGTCTCGAAAGACAACACAGAGGCTGCAATACCAATGGGCACAGGATGTGCACTAATACAATAACAAACTACGGAATTTGTTTGCGTGCATTAAACCCAACCTCTTCTTGCCAATTGGTTGGCCGTAATTTGTTTGCGTGGATTTAACCCCACCTCTTTTTGCTGATTGGTTGGCCGTAGTTTGTTTTTGTTGTGGTGCACATCCTGTGCCCATAGTGTTTGTTTTAATATTGCTGTTGTCTTTCGAGACTGGGTTTTTTCCCAGTGTATTCAGAGGGTAGACAGCAAGACGATCAAGGAATGATGCATACGGTTTGAGATAAAAATGAAATCGAGCTAAAATCCTGCAACATCGCATAGAGCACCTTTAACATGATTTCAATGTGAAACTGGTAAACTTATTTACAGTTTTACTACTTCATTGCCATGCCATAGAAACACCATAAACCTTAAAACCACAAAATGATTGTAAGAATTATGATTTAAACAGGAGTACAGCAAAAAAAAAAAAAAACACGTTTGAACCGGAGAATTAATTGAAGTGCTTTTCTAAAACGACAAGATTCACGTTTACTGTAATAATACAAATGTTGACTGGGATGAACTAAAAATTTCTGACAGTATGCATGTCAACATACAGTAATTTTAATGTGAAAAAGAAATCACCTACTAAGCATTTTTCTTAACTTGTATCCAGTTTTACAACTTCGTTGGCATTACAACTGAACGTTAATCTCTTAAACGACTGTAAAAAAAAGATTTAAACGGGTATTAAAGAGCTTTCAGAAAATTTTAAGCTTCACATTTCTGCCAAGTCCTCAAAAAAATTGGCCTCATCCACTAAAATTGTAAATGCATTTCTGCTACCTTGTTTTTTGTCATGCTACGAATTCTGAATTGAGATTAACTTGTAGTGAACCCGGAAAATTTCTTTAACTCTCATTAGATGTTACAGGTTTTACTATCCTATTAGGAACATTTGGTACCCACAATGTAGACATACGTAACACACACACACACCTGTTCTGATGTAAATTCAAGCTTTTAAACCAAACTTAATCCCTGGTGGATTTAAAGCGAGTCTGAATACATGTACAGTATATTTAGACTATGTTTCCATATGCAGCAGCACATGTAAAGTTCCATTCATTTTTTCCACAAATATGAGGCTTTCTTTCTGACCACTCGTGCAGGATTTGTTATTCGATATGCATGAAGGCAACAGAGTCCCATTGAGTTTTGGAGACACTTTTACGGGGTACGTTTAGAAAGGCCGTTGCTTATCTTGTGAATTTGAATACCCTCGGCTCGCACGCGGTTGCATGTAAGTAGAAGTAGCTTTATTGTGAAAGCAGCCACATTCATGCAGACTATAGAAACACTATACAGGAGATTCGGGTTACTGTAGGCACTCAGATAAAGCTGAAGTGTGCACTTAATAGACTGGTACACTTCTACAGTGTGAAGCTGTAATGTTCAACAAGTATATATATACATACAGCAGTAAAACTCAACACAGCTTTTATTATTCCACCAGAAACTGTGACAGGTACTAAAACTATTACACTGTAGATTATTCTCCCTCGCTATTATTCCTTTACAGGCTGTTCGCCCTCAGCAAAGCTCTTAAGTCAGGCTGTAATGTGCCTCTGTTTGGCTTTTACTGAGCCTGCTGGGTAATGAGACTTTCGCTCATCCCCCGTACGCTTCCGCTCTCTTTCTGTGTGAATGAGCAGGACGGTCCAAGAATCATCTGCTCGGTAAATGTTGCCGTCTCGGCCCTAATGAGGACACCCCGAGAGATGTGCAGCTTGGCTTTATTTCTAGCGGTGTGTGGAAATGCAGCAAATAAGCGTGATCATAAAAATCATGACGAGATAAAGTATTTAATGAGCTTTATTTGGCTTGTTAGGAACTTGTGTTATGGAGAAACCGGCACACAGGCTTTCAGATACCCTAACAAGTAACTGATTTTGAAAGCTCTGCATAGAAACAAACAATCCCCTTAAGGGAATCACACAGGAAACTCTTGAAGTAAACATAACACGCATAAGCATAAAAGCAGCAGACACTTTACAGTAATACAGTATAATTCTAATTGACATTGCTGTCACATTGCCATCCAGTTGCAAGGCATACATGCCATATCTCGTACGTTTAGTTTATGCCAAAATGCATGAGCTTGTCAAGCTTCTTTTGCTTTAGAAGACAGCATGATTATGAAGATAAAATACTCTAGTAAACCATAATACAGAATCTAATCTTCATTCTTTTTGAGAGTGACTGGTATTTCTCTGGAGTTCTTCTTTAACTGAAACCGCTTCATGCATTCTGGGATTGCTTTAGCAATTTTTATTATTTAATTTTTTAACTGACTCCATTGCAATGCATTCTGGGAAATCTTCATCGTATACTTTTTAAAAAAAAATTACATACAAGCTTTTTGCATCTTAATTATGGTGATTCAATACTTTAAATAAAAAAGTAGACATAATTTATTAGATATTTGCATGTTTTTTTATTTTGTCAATGCATTTTGGAAACCTTTGTGAGTTGTTTATACCGCATAGTTATACTTTAACCACTTTTTTTAACTGAAATAAAAAGAAATAAAATAAAAATGCAAAATTGGAAAAAAATGTATTGAAACATTAAAATGTTGATGTAGAACTGTTTAAATAATAATTTCTTCTAACAATCTTTGTGTATTTTTTAATGGGGGAATCAGTATAATTATGCTTTTCAAAACCTAAAATGCTATGTTTTGCAACAGAGCTTTGTTAAAGGTCTAGTTGACTGTAAAATGAAATCATTTACTCACCCTCCACTTGTTTCAAACCAGTATGAGTTTCTATCTTCTGCTAAACACAAAAGGATTTTTTCTTTTCTGGTCGCCATTGACTTCCATTTTCCCCCCATACTATGTAAGTCAAAGCTACTGACAATTAACTTGTGTAGGTTTGGAACAACTTGTGAGTGAGTAAATGTACATTTTTGCATGAACTATCCCTTTAATGTTAAACCTGAGTAATCATATCACGTAGCAAGATCATTTTACAGAAATGACTTATCCAGATATCAAAGGCATTGCTGACGAATCATTCTAAGAAGGAGAGAGGGTTTGTGGGAATGAATGAGTCTATAGAGCTTGGCTGACAGCTGTCATACTTCACTGTGTCTAAGAGCTCTCCTGCCCTTCATCACTGGAACACGGCTGCTTGATTTCATCACTGTATGTGTGTGTGTGTGTGTGTGAGAGTGATGGGTAACACCTGGGGGCCGCACACACCCCAACCGCCACAAACAATTACGAAAACACGAGAAGATGCAAGATCAGACAAGCATGGAGACATACCTAATCAAAGAGCATCTGACTCAAAACTCCCCGAACTGACATATATATTTCACACTCTCATCTCAGAATCAGTTTCACTGGGCCCCTCAGTGCGTTCTCCTCATTTGCATATTCAGATGTTTACGGACATGTGGCTTTTCTCTGGGACTAAATGCTGGACAGGAATTCAGGGAGCATGAGCACAGAGCAGAGACTTATGGCTTAAGTTTCAGGTTCACTGAAGGGCACAATACATTAACTCACTCTGCTATTTCTGTATACCCAAATGAAAACCATTGAGTTAAAAGCATGCATATGAACTGAAAACAGTTCATGCAAGAAAAACTGTAACTGAAGTACAAGCAATGATTGAAAACCAGCAATTCAAATAAATAATTTCTGTGATCAGTGATTTTCACATGACGGTTTATTAAAAGATAAATTAAAATAAACTTTTTTTTAACGTTAGTCCACCAGATTTTGTTGTGTTTTTTCTTCAATTAGCCTACTTAAATGTAATTAATAAAAATGTCAAATTTGCATTGTATGCAATCTATCTAAACTAAAATTCAAAATTAATAGATCATACATAAGTATTGGTGTTAAATAAGGGTTTTTGTTCAGATAATATAAATGTGTGTACTGTGCATGCATAAATACACACACAAACAGCATATATTTAGAACATTTTTCCATGTATTTATTTATATTCTTATAATGACGTTATAACTATATTCAATATACGAAAATAGCATATTTGTCTTAAATATATGTGTGCATGTGTGTATATTTACATACACAACTAAACATACACAACACACACACACACGTAATGTAAACAAAAACCTTTATTTTGGACGTGATTAATTGAATTAAGCTCTAATTTAAAGCATATTAAAATAATAATAACACACCTCAGTTGTGGTACTGAAGGTGGAGATGGCGCTGGTTATTCACTCCCATCATCTACAATTACTGTAATATATATATATATATATATATATAAACACACACATATACACAAACTATCAAAATCAGTAAACCATTAGAAGAAAAGCAAGTTTGTTAAACTAATACCCTTTGTGTGTGTGTGTGTGTGTTTAAGAGAGTCTTTGATAATCTGGAGAAAGTTCAGGCAGCCTTTCATTACGCTTAAACTCTTCAGAAGAGAGCTATAATCAAAGCATCAGATGTCTCGTATTTCCTTCAGCGTGCAGCAGTACAGCTCTGATATTAGTTTGTGAACTCACTGAACTGAACTCCTCTATGCCACTTGTCTCTGTAGCTCAGTGTAAGATGCTTTTCAGGTGCGAGAGGTGGAAAATCACTGGCTTGACATTGACTTCTCAGGATCTCTCACTCTCTCCCACCCTCCCTCGCTTGTCCTTGTCCTCTGTGTGAGTCTCTTTCGCTGGCTCAGTGGGAAATGCGTGGTTTTATTTGTTTTCTTAAAGCAGGTTTTTCTGGAGAGGTGGGTCGGGGTAAAAGAGGGTGTGTCCAGATCTACACAGTTAATAAATAATGAAACGTAGCAAAGCTTCTGACTTAAATAAGTATTTCATTTATTTCAGAATATAAACACATAAATCTAATTTAATTTAGTAAGTCAATTCATTTTCATAGTTAATTCTAAATAAAGTGTTTAAATCATCTGTGCACTTCCCTGCAAACTTAGTGGAACAATTAAATATAAATTAATTTTTTTGATTCAGTTAAGTAATTAATTACTCTTCAAATCTATTAAAAAATACAAAATAATAAAAAAAGTGTAGACAATATTTACCAGAATATATATATATATATATTTTTTTTTTTTTTAATAAATATTTATATTAGCCTAACAAAAATAGCCATACATGTACAATAATACTAAAATTTGATAAGATAGATAGATAGATGAATAGATTTGTATATTTTGTTTTCGTGTTGTGTTTTGTGTTTTTGTCATTTTTATTATTTTTGTTTGTTTTTAGTTTTTATTAAGTTTTACATTTTAGTAACCCTATATAAACAAACACACACACGCATATATGTGTCTATATTTATATATTTTTAACATTTTAAAGTAGCTCCAGTTCCAAAGTAACTTCTTCAACACTAGTGTAACACTCTTACATCACTCTAGAGGTATCCCACAGTCCTCTGCCACACACTGCCAGCTCACATGGTAGCATTTCCCTCGCACTTTTGCACAACCTCTCAATGCAGCACCCTGTGAGTTGAAGTGTGTGTGTGTTTGTGCGTGTACCTGGCCAGTAGAAAGGGCACATTGGCAGTGCCGGGCAGAACCAGTGGAAACTTCCTGTTTGAGCACTGAGGGCATTTGACACTGCAGCCATTCAGCCCCTCTATCTCACCCTGCCCTGCGCCGAGACCATTCATATGCACCTCTAGTGGATACTCCCTAGAGGTCAAAGGAAGTCGCATAATTAACTACACCAGAAAAAGACATTATAACTACAATTAGTCCATTGTTAAAGGGTTCATGTTTTTTTTATTTTGCACTATTCCCTGATTTTTCATCAAAGACAGCTATTCTGTTTTTAACCCATCTTATCAGAACGCTCTATCTGAACAGTCATGGAGGATTGTAGACTCAGAAGTGAATGTCCACTGCTGTGATTGGCTAATAGTTGTGTGTTTGACAGCCTACATCCTTCACAGATAGACCCTGCTGCAAATAAAAAAAAAAACTGTACATATCAAACGATCTGTAGTAACTGACAAAGCAATATTGATCATGTAGGCTAATAAAAACAGTTACTTACAAATATCGTTTTTAATATTTTAGTTTTAATATTTCTAAAAATCCCACATCGAATGCCTTTTTTGTAAATGCATGTGTGGTAAAATGAAGCAAAAAAGGCCTACGTTCTTACTGTCGTGGTCTGGATCAAATAAAGTTTGATCTTTCCTAATATTGGGATCAGAAGGAATGTGATGCAAAGACTTGTTGGAGCATCTTTATGATTTGGTTTCTGCACAGAGTATAGTCCTGCATTCGCTTCCCTCGCTATTCACACCAAATGCATGAATTGTGGGCGGGGCTAAACAGGCAGCGATGTAGAAGCAGGTGTTGATGTTCTTCTGTGGAGGCGGTGCTTATCCACACTATTACATCATAGAGAACATTCCAAAAGCTGTTTTTTTGACACATTTCTCAGTTCATGACTCCTTTAAAAGCTCTTATTTTAAGTAGACCATGAGCATAAACAAAGTATTAAAATAATGCAAAATAGTAAAGGCACTGATTGTTTTGTGGGTTGATGCAATATAATAGAGTCATGCTTAGCACAAGGACAACATCATCGCACTGGCTTGACCTTTTTAGTAGCATAGTTTTTTTTTTAAATGAAGTGTAAACGCGAGTTTTTATGAGAATGAACGAGCTCATAACTGATGTGTGGCTGATAGCGAAATCATGGAAAAGTTGCTTCAGCTCTTACAGCTCGGAAAAGTTGATTTGGTCTCTTGCGCACTCGCCGCTTTCTCTTTCTCCTCCTCTCATTGACACGGGATCAATTTTACTGCAGCAGCACTAAATCAAGTCCTCCGCTTTGAGAGACAGACAAGAGATCCGTCAAGACGAGCAGCAGCGCGTCGAAGCGGAGACAGAGCGCGAGGGGGAGAGACGCACAAGGACACCTTTATCAGCAGCGCGCGTGTGTGTGAATATGTGTATGCGACGGCTAAAAAGAGGCATTAACTGTCTGAGAGCTGGCACGCAGTTTGGTGTTTACTGAGCAAACACAGACAGACGCACGCGCACAAAGTAACGCAGCACTCAGCTGGACTCAGCGCAGCAGCAGGCATGAGTCATCATCATCATCATCATCTTCATCGCCTGACGGGCCCACACTGTAATGGACGGATGATAGGAACGATAAGGATACACTTCCTGTGTATAAGCACACATTTTCCTTGAATTTCAGCGTGATGTGATTAAGACCAAATTCTATTAGGGCTTAAAAAACAAAAATTTATTTCCTTTAGATTCGAACAGCAGACTAGCATATAATAGCATGGTTTTAATATACTAATATAGTATATTTATTAATCTTGCTTTAAATAGATTGTAATTTAGATAATATAAAATAAATTGCAATTTTATTATATATTATTATTTATAATTTATTTATTTTTTATTTATTCCTTTACTTCGGTCTTCTTCAGTATATCACAGATCCATCAGAAATCATTCTAATATCCTGGTCATCAAGAATTTTTTTTGATTAATATAAATGTTGAATAGAGTTTTTGCAGATTAATATTTTTATGAATCACTGACACTAAACTATTTATAAGTTTTCTAAAATATAAGATTAATGTAATTTTTATTTTATTTTTTTACATTTTTTTTTATTTAGCAAGGACACATTAAATTGTCTTTTATATTGTTCAAAAGATTTCTATTCTGGGAAAAACTTTATTTATTCCTATTCAGCCAAAAAAAAAAAAAAAAAAGGAAATATGTATTATGATAAAAACATACAAATAAACAAACAATAAAAATATTGATTAAAAGACTGAATAATAAGAAGCTAATAATAATAATAATACTATTAATAAACCACAATATAAAAGTATCATATAGCATAAGGATCATGTGACACTGAATACTGGAGTAATGATGCTGAAAATTTAGCTTTGCATCAAAATAATTCACATTTAGCATTTTGGTAACATTTTATGAATGATTTCATTCAAGAATAAAAAAACAACTTAAAGATTTTATGTATAAAGATTATAAAGGGTTATTAAAAGCTATAATGCATTATAATTATTGATACTGTTTATTATAATACATTATATCTTGTCATAAATAATTATTACTGAATTCAAGATGCACTGTGCAACAATAAATGGATAATTGTTATGATGTATTTGTGTTAACTGTTATTTATGAGATTATAACATTATAATGTGCATTACAAAGGAATAATTAATGCATTAAACCTACTTTTATAATGCATTATACGTAGGCTTTTTGTGCATTTCTCGCGTTGCACTCATTCTTTATAACCATATTACATGCGTGTTTAATATAACTGTTAATGCATATCTCATGCAAACAGAAGTGCAGACTGTTTAAAATCTAATTTGAGAAAATTTTACTCTATTCATTGTGGAGGTCTCCAGTAAGGAAATTAAATGCATTTTTTGAGTAAAACTTCAGCCCTTTGAGTGTGCTAATCTCCCTCTCTGAGCTCATATAAATGGTTGATAAATCTCAGCATGAGGACAGATGGAGGAAAGGATGAGAGAGGCAAGGCTTTGGCTTTCTTCAATAATTCATCTCACGCTTATAAGAGCTCATCTGAGAGCTTCTGAGGTCGTTGCGGTCACAGGGTCAAATCACAACCTGAGTGACCGAGAATCAATCTCCTAAAAAGCAGGAGCGAACTTTCAGTGAGACATTAGTGGGTGTTTCTTCAACTATGTGGGCACAAGTTCATTTTTATGCAAACTTTCAATAAGACTTTCTGTGTTAAATTATAAATATAAAATATATCATACTGTATGTTTAATAATAATAATAATAATAATAATACAAATTATTACATTATAATAAAAATAGCAAACAAAAATGATATGAATAAAATTAGAAAAATAAAAAGATTAAATAAAAACAATAAAAACATAAAAAAAGATTCACATTTATAATAAAAAATATAATCATTTATATTTAATAAAATGTGTAATATAAAATAAAATAATTATAATGTATTTTATATATATATA
>JAUCNO010001091.1:4818316-4832092 GCA_032353835.1 Enteromius viviparus | reverse complement strand
TATTAGTGCTGTCAAACGTTTAATTGTGATTAATTGCGTCCAAAATAAAAGTTTTTATTTACATAATATATATATGTGTGTACTTTGTATATTTATTATGTATGTATAAATATACACACATACAGTATTTAGAAAATATGTGCATGTATTAACATGCATATATTTATAATTTATATTATATATAAATATATTTAATATACAAACATAACATTTTTCTGAAATATATACATGCAAGTCTTGAAAATAAAAGCATTTATTTATGAAATATTCAATATAATTTGAAATAGCTATCTACTGAAAATAGCCTCAGCAACACAAAAATGGGATGAACATTATTAATAGACAAATCAAGTAAATTAGAGTGTAAAAAGTATTTTCAAGAGTTTACTTCCTACACTTCCACAGGGCCAAAAGTGCCAATGTATTCAAGAAACATTCCGGCGCTCTCTCTGGTGGGCAAACAGAAGCTTTGAATGTGTGATTATTAATGCTTTGCTCCCGGTGCTGTTTATGTTTACTTCTTACGGTGCTTTGCATTCTCTCTATTTCAGGAAAGCCTGAACGTGGTGAAAATAAATGTACCGCACACAAACACCAACGTACCTCCGACGCACTCACGCATATCTGCTCACAACGCTCTGCTTTAAATGTTACAATTACCGCAGGCTACTGCCAGCTGTGTTTTACTGTGTGCTTTGAATCTCATTAAAGGTGCGTGCACCTTTTTTTTCCTCATTAAAATTAAACACATAAAGAAATTAAGGATACTTTAGGGGGGGCTGCTTAATTTAACGTGGATGGGTGAATATTTTGAGATGACATGACCAGCCGAATACTCTTTATTCAACATAATCGCTTATCAAATAATTCTGTACGTATGGATTTTGCCGCTGTTTTTCTTTCCCACAAACCTCTGCCAGAGTTTCAGTGGGCATCTGTGTGTGTGTGTCGTTCTGGTGTTATTGTAATGTGAATGCATTCCAGCTATCTAATTGCGGTGGAGAGCAGCTAGCTGTGTTGGTGTGCTGGGAATAAATTAGCTCAGGGCGTCTACAGACTGACAGGGAACCATGTGAACGTGTGTTTTGGTCTGAGAGAGATACTGAGGGAGGGAGAGATAGAGAGAAACAAAGAAAGATTGGCTGAGAGACAACCACATATCTTAGCATCGTTGTCTGCTCTGTGATAACGAGGTGAAAGTGTGTGTTGAAGATTGATGCTGGATCTGTGTGAGCACTGGAGAGAAACAGGCGGGAATAGAGAACAAAACCTGTGGACGGCAGCCTCAGTTAGGATACAGTGCTGAGTCTGGGTCTGTTCACACACAGTGCAGTTATAAGCAGAGTGACTCACTTAAATATTCTCAACTCAATGTTTTTTATAGCCATGATTTTAGAGAGGAGAGAGGAGTGGTGGATAATATGATTTTATATTTGCAATAATAGTGCTGTCGGATGATAAATTGCATCCAAAATAAAGGTTTTTGCTTTAAATAAATGTAAATATTTTTACTGCATGCATGTATATGTTCAGACAGAGTAAATATACACAGTTCGCACACATATGTTATGTAAACAAAAACTTTTATTTGGGATCGCTATTAATCATTTGACAGCATTAATTAATACATAATGAAAAAATAAAGTTCAAATAATTGTACATGCACAACACTGCTGCGATTTACTTTAATGTTAAAAAATATCAATTTGTAAAATAATTAAAAATATATTTACTTATATATATAAGTTACTGTATATGCACAACATGACAGCATTTTATTTATAACCATTTAAAGCTATATTTTGATCAGTTAATCTATATGAAACAAATATACATACCTGACTCAGTTCGAAATTAGATGCACAACACTGCTGCACTGCAATAAAATGTTTTCATAGCAACTGTAAAAATAACTCAATAGAAATATATTGTAAGGAACGTTTATACTTTAGATGCAATAAAGTGAATAGCAGCTAATTGGTCATAATATACAAGTTGCTCTATAATGACAACCTTGGTCATATATATTGGTTATTCAGTGTATATATTTATTTATTCATTACTATCATTTAGATCACATACATTATTCATAGATTTGTGACAACAGAAAAGGATCTTGACTTCAGGTATGTGTTAATAAAGACAGTATTGGAGATGCTTCTGTAAGCTGTTTGAGAGTCACATCTTGTTGGTAAATATGACTTTCTCTCCCAAACATAGACTGAACGTAGCTGTGGCCATTGACATGTGTAGCTGTTGTTAGCCCTCTCAACACACAGCTCACGATCACACACAAACACACACGCACTCTGTGCTTTGAACCGGCCTTGTGGATATACGGTTGTGGAGATGCCATGGTCGATTGCTTTACAGATCAGAGAGAGGAAGCCAGAAAAAATAGCAGAAAACAGGTTTGAAGAAAATGGACCTGCAGAGGTTTTTCAGTGAAAGAGAAAAGTGGCTAAACCAGGAGCCATCCAACCTTAATTTGCCTCACATTTACCGCTCTTCACCTCCTATTTTACCTCTTGCGACCCTATTTCTCCTATCTCTACCCCTGCATAATGGAGTTCAGGGCAGATAGCGGGAAAATCCGCTCGAGTTTTTATATCAAGGTTTTCTATTACCAAAGTCCTGACGTGTCTGCAGGAACTGGAGTGGACACTATATCATTAGCTATACATGTATAAAGAGACTGTGCTTCCCAGAAAAGCTTTCATCGTTTTGAACGGCTCTGCCAAACACAGACACTTTCCTGCTACTGATGAGGCTCAGTGTGTAGTTTTAACAATTTCACAGAGCTGGAAGAGAGAGTTAATTCCATTATGATTATTCATTGCAATTAATTCTTTCATGCTGTCTGTATCCTAAACTTTTGAAATTTAAAGGAATAGCTCATGCAAAAACGAAAATCGTCCTCATTTACTCACCCTCATGTCGTTCTATGACTTTCTTCTATCTGTGGAAGATTAATGTTAGTTAAAAGGTTTAAAAATAACGATAAGCACCATAAAAGTACAATTACAGGACTTGTGATATATTTAAATTTAAGTGATTAGCACGGAAAACGACCTGTCCCTTTAAGAATAACACAACATAATCTTGCATTCTGTATCTGCAAAAACATGCTTTCTGCTTGCATATTAATTTATCTCGTAAAAGGTAATGCAATGGCTCTTTATTCAAGGAATCTTAGAACCTGTCGGAGATACCGGCCACAAACTCTGGGAAAATTCCACTGGAATAAAAACGCTTAGACTGATGAGAGTGGGAGTGTATAAAAGAGAGTGAAAGAGGCTGAGACACACACACACACACACACACACAGAGACAGAGTACGTGGGTGGCTGTAGGTTTGAATAATGATTCTGGAGAAGTGTACAGTGCTGTTCTCTTTGTAAATGTTAGATTACATCCAACATGAAGGAACTTGATGAAACCGAGTGAAACCAGAGCTAGAGATATCGATTTCAACTACTAAAGATATCTCAAATGGAAATAGTTCACACAAAAAGATAGATAGATAGAATTTCCAGTATTCCAGTGCATGTCTAGATTACTAGAAAACCTCCTGCACATATGCTAAATACTGCATTGTTAGTCATAAATTCACCACTGACCTGTAAGACTGACCTTTCACTTTTGGCCCCTATTGAGCAGATTGAGGGAAGGGTCAACACAGCTCAGCAAGATTCCACTTTCACTGCCTCCGGCCTTCAGCAGTATTTTCACAAGTCTTGGGTTTGTTTGATGTGGTGAGATGGTGTGTGTTCACTGCTTTTGTTACAGAGTGGAAGAAGTTCAGGATTTTAAGAGCACTTTTTAATAGGATAAACACCACAAAATAGCACTGCTCGCTGAAAGACTTACAACTGACTGCAAGAGAATTTGACTAAGCTAATGAAAAAAAGCATGCACAAATATTGGGTAAACAGTTAATTGTAATCCAATTAATCTCTTATGGAAAGTATTTTTTACAATATTTAAACCAACTTGGTGACGTTAAAATTAAATGTTATTTAATATAATATATAGAAAAATAAATACCTTCCTGTAAAGTTATGCTAGTCTAATTAAACTCAACTCACCTCTTATTTGGAATGATAGGATGTTGCAGTATACTTATAGGGGTAAAAATAAAACTGGCAGGATGGAGGATCTCTGGGAGCAGAACTAAGTGTCCCTGCTGTAGAGGATTTAAGCTAATATTTTAATAACATAGTTTGGTGCAAAACTTTTCCCCATTATTGCATGCTGGTAATGAGTCTTTACATTTATATTCACATTATACAGACACTTTTATCTCAAGCCACTTATATTGCATTGAATGTCTGTATTTTTATCTGTTCATGCATTCCCTGAGAATCAAACACATGATCTTGATATTGCTATTGCTATGCCAGGGCTGTCCAAACCTGTTCCTGGAGGGCCATTGGCCACTCAAGTCTAGCTCCGAACACACCTGATCCAAAGCAATCAAGATTTTCAGACTCACTAGAAACTTCCTGCCAAGTGTGTTGGACCTGGTTGGAGTTAAACTCCCCAGGACATTGAACCTCCAGGAGCAGAACTGGATGCCCCAGAGCTACGCTCTATCATTCGACCTACATAATCCGTTTTCTCATTAATACAATCCCCTTTTCTTCTCTTTCTCAGGCCGAGTTTTCTGCAGCGGCGGTGTTGCATCAGGCCCGGCGGGATCAGGTGGCAGACACCTGTCGTGCCTACAGTGCGTCCAGCCGCAAGCGGCGCGTCCTGACCCCCAGCGACCTCAAGCACCTGGTGGTGGACGAGGAGCACGAGCTCATCTACTGCTACGTCCCTAAAGTGGCCTGCACCAACTGGAAGCGGGTCATGATGGTGCTGAACGGCCGGGGAAAGTACACCGATCCCATGGAGATCCCGTCCAACGAGGCCCACGTGCCCTCCAACCTCAAGACCCTCAACCAGTACAGCATTCCCGACATCAACCACCGGCTCAAGAGCTACCTCAAGTTCCTCTTCGTACGCGAGCCCTTCGAGCGGTTGGTGTCGGCCTACCGTAACAAGTTCACACTCCGGTACAACACCTCGTTTCACAAACGCTACGGGACGAAGATCGTGCGGCGGTACCGCAAGAATGCAACCACCGAGGCGCTGCAGAGCGGCGCCGATGTGAAGTTCCAAGAGTTCGCCGAGTACCTGGTGGACCCGGGCACTCAGAGAGAAGCTCCGCTCAACGAACACTGGCAGACGGTGTACTCGCTCTGCCACCCCTGCCACATCCACTACGACCTGGTGGGCAAGTACGAGACTCTGGAGGAGGATGCCAACTACGTGCTCAAACTGGCAGGGGTGGGCGACTCCTTGCGGTTCCCAACATACGCAAAATCCACTCGTACCACCGACCAAATGACAGCCATGTTTTTCAACAACATCAGCTCTCAGCAGCAAAGCCAGCTCTACCAACTCTACAAACTGGACTTCCTGATGTTCAACTATTCTATTCCCAACTACCTAAAACTGCAGTAGACACACGTACGCAGCTGCGCACAAGTTCCAAGGTTGTTCAACAAGGTTGAGCAATGGGAGAAGGGCCGTCGCTGAAAGACACAGACGGGGGAATCAACCGAGCACTCAAATGTAAAATTGTATTTATATCCGCAGGGACGGTTGCTTTATTTCAAGATGAGATTAAGGAGCTATCGGTCAACTGCAAATGCGGACCACTTTGAAAGTCTGATGTATTTGCCCATCGAATTGTACATTTTCAGTGTAAAGGCTCCTGTTCCCAGACATCAAAAGCAATATGACAGATTCTGAGCTATACCTGCTCAAACGGTTTATCTATTAATATACTCCGCCAGCTGCCGCCGCCATTATTGAACCTTTACAGAAAGGAGCGCCTAGACTAATAATAAGACTCAAGATACAATCGGACTTGTTCTGACTTCAATTCCCCACTTCTAATTACGTGTTCCCTTTGGAAGTTCCCTCGCTTCTCTCCCATACTCAGTCGGCCTTTGTGTGTGCGTATTCATACAGTGCATATTTAAAAGTGCACGCTAAAAAAAGAAGACCCAAAAAAGAGATGATGGAAGGGGGCACGTCCAAATGTGATTGACAGGCAGGGGCTCTGCCCACTGGGTCAGTCAGGGAGCATCTGTAGCAGTCAGGAGGATCAGAGGTCACTGCGGGTTGGCCTCAAGCACACTGTTCCCACAACCCCTCCTCCCTTGGTTGGTCTTCTTAAAGTAGGATTTTGGGTGTTTTGTTTTATTTTGTATTTGTTTGTAAAGGAAGAAGTTGCTGCGAGCAGCACGTTATAATACTATTTGAATTACTGTGTGAAATAGAGATGACAAAGACTTAATATTTCGTTTCCAGGAAAGGAAATCAGCTTAGAGCTAGAGACTTTCTGAGGTTTAATTGTCACGATTGGTTCATATTTCTTCTTGCCTCATATTGCGAACACTGTTGCTGGGATACCTCACTCGTTGTTTTGTGACGGGTGAACGGAAACGGGCAGGACTTTGTTTTCTGAGCTGTTCTCATGGGAAAGTTTCACACAGTGTTATGCGCGTTTGAGAGAAAGAGAGAGAAAATGCAGGCAAATCTGTTTCATCCATTAGATGATTTAAACGTCTTTCCCAATTTGAGCTCAAAGGAACACCCTTTAATTTAGCAAGCTGTCTTTTATGACCCTAATTTGCTTTGACTGTGCACAAAAATTATGAAAATTGCTTATTTATGTGCGCGATGGCCACAAGTGGGTGCGTCCTAGTGCTTTATCGCAATGGCTTTGTCGGCAGAACTTGACTCTGGCTAAGGGCTTCTGTTAGCTCCCACATCTCTCTGCTTTTTAGGAAAAGTCCTGGGTTTATTTGGCCTGAATAAGAGAGAGCTGATTAGCAGGATTTTAAGTTCTGCAGAGCACGGTCTTTAATGAAGACCACACACACACTTGTGGCAGCACCCTAGTGATTCAGAGGGGAAAACGTGGCAAAGGAGAAAAATCTTTTAAAACCAAGCCACGTTATCATCCTCTCCATGCAGTACAGCTATTCCTTTCTCACGCTGCTTTTTCAAAATCTCTAAAGGTTAAAATTCTCATGCAGATTCCTTACCATGGAAAACCAGTAATTACAAAACTATTTATTTAAACAGAGTTGTCATTTAGTAGCATAATTATGGTAACGGTTAAGTCAAAGATTCAAGATTCCAGTTGATATATTTAGCATGTGCTATCTTTCACAAAGACACATAAAACCTTTAATTATCAATAGATTGTCTGTTCAAATCTCTGCTCACCTCTTCGCCAGAACAGGAAATTAATCTGAAGCGAAGCAACTTTATTTTTGATTCATCAGCTCAGAAAACAAAGTACGCCTGAATGGTTTCTCTGTTTATTTCATTTGTTCTGTAACAACAAACATGGTACAGCCTCATTAGCGCCCACACGACAGCCACGCTAATACACGCATTAGCGCCCACATTAGCAGGCACAGTGCCTTTCAAACTGTCACTCTATCACATGTAGTACAGCTCACTCACGTTGCATGCAGCGTTTTTCATTGTTAGAGATACAAAACATGATTTGCTTCATTTATGATTCATGTTTCCAGCACTTCCTCAGCTGGAGGTTTTATCACATTTAGCAAACGTAGCTAACGTTCCACACTGTAGTACAGAGCAGCGAGGCTCACCATCCGCTTACCTGTTACTCTATGTGCCTGTTTAATAATCATTGTTTCAGCGTGTCCGCATTTGTTTTCAGTGCGTGTCCGCTCGCTTTCTTGAGCTCTAAAACTATCCGCAGTTTAATTTATTTATTTATTCCTCCTCTGTATTCAGGATGGACTCTGCCGGGTCACTGGGTCGGACCCTCGCACTGTAAATGGAAAAAATACAAACCAAGTGAACTGTCGGATCAATGCGCTCCCTGGAGAATGCGCTTACACTCTCTCTCTCTCTCTCTATCTCTCTCTCCTCTGTTTTCTCAATAAAGCTGAAACTGAAACCCTTAGCGGCCAATTTGTCACTGTCTGTGTCTCCACATAATCATTAAGCTTGAGTGAAAATGTTGTCAGTTGTTGAAGGGATCTTCTTAACACAGCTGTTCCTCCTCATTTGGCGTGGCTTCCAACACTTTATGCTAAGATGATCTATAGGAAAACATCAAATCGTCTTCAGATCCTGCACCCCACAGTCTTTCTCACAGCTTCTTATAGGGGATTTGTTCAACTACAGTCTTCCTTAAATCCTGAGGGGGTTTTATGGGCTTTATTCAAAATAAGTAGAGGCTGAACGTGATCCCTCACCTTTGGATAAACAACTTCTAGGTTTGCCTGTGAGCTTACTGTGGAGTTTGAAACCATTGTAGATCAGTTGGTAGAGAGCGTGAGACGGCTTTAGTAGAAAACACGAAAACAAGTCATGCATATCAGTGGGAATGATAAGGAATTTAATACTTTTGGTTTTTGAACAGATTACTTTGAGGTAATGTAATGCAATTCCATTGCCAAAAGAGATCATTACGTCTAAAAACATTTTAAAGTTGGCATAAATGCAATACTATTAACTATTACGCAAGCAACAACAAACTAATTTCCATAAATTGTTACTGACAAAACTGTACTAATAAGGTGTAGTTATATGTGACTCAGTTTCACTTACTGTGCAACAACTGAAATTCACAATTGACTCAAGATGAAGACACTATGTTTATAATTGCTTAAAAAAGAACTGAGTCATAAGAGTCACTGCTAAGGAATACATTGGTTGTGGTTTATGATTCATAAAATAAACGGCTTCATAAGAGTCATTCAGGAAACTAAATCCAGTGGTGGTAATTTATGTTTATGATTCATTAAAAAGAACTTACTCATCATTTTTAAGGTAAGAGGTATACACTGGTTGAGATTTACTTTTATGATTAACTAAACTTATGATCAAGAGTTTGGGTTTGGGAAATATGGTTGCAGTATGATTCATTAAAAAGTATTGACTATTCATTGACTGGCCGCTAGAGGCTGGCGGCAAAGGGGAGTAAATCCCATAGACTCCCTATAATAAAATGCACAACTTTACAGCAGAAAAACAAATGTTTACGGCTTGGTTCCAAAAAGTTTTTTGGTCTATATAGCTAATTTTGCCCTTCATGACAACTGTGAGGGGGTGCATGATTAAGGGTGCGACAACTTGAGTGACAGATCCGCCTACTTCGAGCTTCGAAAAGGCTCTTCAGAAACCAGCGAGTGACATCACGGTCACTACGTCCATGTTTTTTACAGTCTATAGTTGTGCTGTATATCTATAATTCAATTAACTAATCGGACAAGGTTAATCACCTATATTCAATAGAATCAATAGAGGCTGTGCAGTGAATTGTAGTTCAGGAAAAAATATATTATACTGCTTTGAGGAAAGAATGTGAGAGAACTGTCAACTGATCAAATGTCATTAGGTTCAGTTCTGAATTGATTAAAAAAATGTCTTTGAGGCAGGAAAAAAAGGACTTGCCAAGTTAGAGGCTTAAAATAGTTTCATTTGAGGTACACACTGCTACCATGATAACATGCAGAAGCCTGACTATGTTTCCGTCTTATAAATTCTTTATAATTCAATTATTTTGGAAATATAAAGTCTTTTGTTTTGGATTGACACTTAAGGTTTTTCCATCATCTATTTTAGATTAATTCTAAACGTCATGTAAAAACAAATTAAAAAGTGTTTGTCTGTTAGCCTACATATTGGTCAACAATGCTTTCTAAGAGGCTGTAATAAACCTCAATGCGAACAAGACTTCATATGTCAAATGTTTTTGCGAGCCTAGATTTTCCCCCATCGTTACTATATCAAAGAACCCAGTTATTAACCCTCTTAGCAAGGCCACGTTTTTGAGTCTCTGACAATATGGCTGACCTTGCGGTGCTTGCAAGGCCTCCCAGGTCTTGTGGTGGGCCCAGATGTGTTTGGTTATACGACCGCCCCGCTATATCCCAGCGAGATTTTAAAGTGGGACCTTTGAAGATTTGATGCGAGAGGAAACGCAAAAGCGTGCCAAGCTTTTGTGCCACATAGGTGCAACAGATCTGCATTACAGGCTGCCAGAGAAATGTGTGTCACTCCACTGTGAAGAAAGATTCATGTACAGCATCTGCGCTTCAGTAGCGGGTTGTCACTTTAGTGTCAAAAGCGAGACTGCAGCCAAAACCTAACTTCGCACTGAACATCCTGAGCTTTTTCTTGCTGAATGTGCAAATCTCATGCTACCGCACCTGCTATGGTCGTCTCCGCTCCACCCTCCACCATAACCTCTCAACAACACTCAGAATACACCGATTCATTTACCGCTAAGGCGAAGTTCATCCTCTGAATTAGGTCGTCCAGCCACATCAAACTTAGCATTGCGATTGGGTTTGGGTTTTCTCAGCAAACATGTGCAGGGTCGAGCTGGCAGTAGTTCTCTGTCATTATCCAATGTATGAAACGATGATGTTTGTGGGAAGTTATATGTTGTTCCCTTAGGGACCGCTACGGTGTTTACTGCTAATATGCAGGCGTAGCTGAAAACTGCTATAATTTTGTATAATCTCCAAGCTCTAAAACCCAACTCGCAAGATATTTCGACTGAAGTGTTCCTTAATTCCCAAGGATGAAATTGGTTGTGGTTCAATCACAGCTGAGAAGATTTTCCGTCCACCCATTTCCCTGTGAAGTGTTTCTCAGTGCTGTATACTTGATTAATCCATAGTAATCCATTTGCACAACAGCTGAACTCCTTCAACCCTTTGGCTTCAGCTTCAGTTGAGGAGGAATTTCACACCTGAATGGCAGAAACCACTCTCTATTGGCATCTAAGCATGACAGCTTTTGCTGACATCTTTCTCTCGCATGGTTGAATTGAGCAAATGCTAATGATAAAGAGGAAGAGGGGGAAGTAAACTTTTTTAAAACACGATACAAATTATTAACTTAGATCTAAACCTCTTTGAATTTTTTTATTCGGGAGAACACACATAATTATGTTTTAATCAAACACCAAGTTGAACCCCATTGACTTTCATTGCATGAACAAAGGAGATATTTTTCTAAATATCTTCTTTTTAGGGCTGAACGATATATATCGTACGATATATTATGCGCATCTCATCAGTAAAGCCGGTTCTTTGATTAGCGCCGTAATCTCCGTCACCTGTATTTAGAAGGAACGCTAGCTTATACACAGAGCCATAGATCACTGAGAAGCTGCGCGTTGAGTTTCGCGGGTGATTCTGTATTTCTGTTGAGTGGGCTTGAGGAAAACAGTGAGTACAGGTTTATTTATATTCAAGTATAGTTAGAGAAGATAAGAGCGCTGGTATAATCCTAGGAGAAGGAAGAACAAATCGTTGCCTACTTTTGATTTGAGGATAATCAAGAATGATAGAGTGCAAGATTTGTCAGAAAGTGACCGTTGCCTTTTTTTTTTTATTCAAGAGAGATCAAGGAAAGTGCAAGATCACTAGGACATTTAATTAGGACAATCGTTGCCTTCCCTTGACTTGAGATTAATTAAGATACAGAGTGCAAGATTGTCAAGTTATTTGTGTATTTATTTTGTAAAATAGTGAGAAACAGGGTAATGGTTAAAATTACCCCAGGGAGTACAGGGAGAGAGTGAACAGCCCCTCCCCGAGAGGGAGCAGGGCTTGAGGAGAGGAAAGAAAAATCCTTAATAAAATTGTAAAACAAAAACGTGAGTCAAAAACAGGTAAAAATAGAAGAAAAAAGAGAACAAGAAATGTCTTTGTTTAAGAGAGAAGAGAAGAGATGAGTGAAGGAGAGACAGCATTAAAAAAAAATAAGTATATAGTAAATAATAGTGTGCAGACCAAGGTAAGAGAAAAGAAGGCGGCAATTATTTTAAAATTATTATTTAATTACTGAGAGATTATAAAATAAATAAAAAGTCTATTAATTAATATAAAAAGTGTATATTTATTAGACGGAAGAATAAGAACCTAGATTAAAAGATGCATGCCTCAGAATAAAGACTAAATCTAAGGAGAAACTAGTTAAAATGGCTAAACAGATTGATAAATAAGTTGAAATAACATAGCTAATCAATATAGACTATATGAATAATAGAGAAAAAGTATGAAAACCCCTCTAGTGAAAATATATCCACTGTGCAAAGAACAAATAAACAAGGTTTCAAAAAAATGGCAGAAAATAACCATAGATATGACAAAATGTCCAAAGGAAGGGATATTTGATAAAGCATGGTGTCAGGAAAACCAAGAGTAGCAGTAAAGAGAGAGTAACAAAAAGAGAAAGACATAAACCAGAAGGAAGATGCTTTAAAAAACATAAAACAAGCAAGAAAAATGAAAAAAAGGAGGCAGATAAAAACTGTATTCTAGCCCGCCCGCATAACTGCCATCAGAGGGTCAGTTCCCGATACTTAAAGGTACAGCAGAAGTTTAAGAGCAAGAGCTACAGAAAAAACAAACTCAATAACAGTTTGAAGACCTGGAAAAAAAAAATAAAATAAAAGAAAATTAAGTTTCAGGAAGAGAGAAAAAAGCTGAAAAAAAAGTGATGTCTCCCCCAGAGCCCATGGGATAGAGAAAAAGACCAACCCAGATAGGGGCTTAGCAAATTGTTGAAATCATAATAGAGTAATTAAAATGGGATATACATTTATTATTGAATGACATGTCTTAATAAATTAATTAAAGATTGAACATGCTTAAAACTTTATATATTATAGCAAAAGAGGTCTAACATTTGTATCTTGTTATCCCTGGGAGATAATATGAAAATAGATTTAGTTTTAGTTTTAGAAATGGGAGTTTGAGTTAACTAAAAGATGTGTAAAGATGAAAGAGAGCAAGATTAGAAGATCAAGTTAATAGAAATCTTAAGTCAAAAGCCACAAACATTTTACAAAAGTAATAAATTGTGTTAACAAAATATATATTAGTTGGGGAAGAAATAGTAATCAATACTGTATTATTTTGAATTCTGACTGTAAATATAGAAGAATAATTATGACTGAAAGCTTTGTTTTACAATGTGCATGTTGTGCTATTGGAAAAGGAAGGATTCTTTCACTTAACTGTAGAATAAAAAATAGATTTCTGCTACTTTCTGCTATTTTGCAAAGAAGAACTGCTTGCTGTTTTCTGGAATGAAGAACTTGCTTTACTAAAATAAAATAAGGGGATTGCTGTGTCTAACCAGATGAGATTTGTTTTAGGGAGCATGGAAAAAAGACTTTTAAAAGTGAAAAACAGATAAAGAGCTGATTGCTCCGCTACAATTTGGTCAAAGTCTATAAAAATGCAATTTGAGTAATGCGGTCTCTGAGTATTAAAAATGCAGGTTAATTCTGGACGAAGGGGAGCATGGACTAAAGTCTGTCCAACAAAGAGACAAAAAAAGCGCAGACGCAGCTTCAGATAGAGGAGGAGGGGAATGTGAACTTTCAGCCTCCCTTCTGACAGAGAAGTTATAGATGGAGAAAAACTGCCTGAAAAAATAAACTTGTTGAAATCCAAAACTCTGAAAGCAGCAACCAAAAGCCAGACTGGAACAGGAGAACAGAGTACACCACCGGACTGTTGACTCCCATCACAGACTGATAACCAGTGCAACAGCCAAACAGCCTCAACAGACTGGTGATCCAAACAGAGCCACTTCCTCCCATTGGGCTCACAGGTGCTGCATATTTAATAGGGGTGTGCCAAAAAATCGATTCACAGAAAAATCGAGATTCTCATTTGCAACGATTCAGAATCGATTTGAAAT
>JAUCNO010001091.1:4796125-4814309 GCA_032353835.1 Enteromius viviparus | reverse complement strand
CATTAATGGCTGTGTGTTGAGTTATTTTGAGGGGACATCAACTTTACACCATTATACAAGCTGTACACTGATTACTTAACATTCTATCAGAGTTTCATATCTTTAGCGTTGTCCCTTGAAAAGATATAATAAAATATTTACAAAAAATAAAAGTAGCACAGGTATATTTGTTGAAATAGTCAAAAATACATTGACTAGGTAAAAATGACTGCCAAAAATCATTAGGATATTATGTTCTATAAAGATATTTTGTAAATGTCTTACCATGAATATATCAAAACTTAATTTTAAATTAGTAACATGCATTGCTAAGAATTGCTTCATTTAGATAACTTTTTTATATTTTTTTTAACATTAGGTTCCAGATAATTAAACAGTTGTATCCATGTCAAATATTCTCCTACCATACATCAGTTAAAAGGGTATTTATACGAATATGAAATATATGAATTTTTTTTAAATGAAAACATTTAGTAATTTTAGCACTGCAACTTATTTTAGTTAGCTGGCAAAGGTAGGATGCAAAGCAATATATGTGTGTATTACGGTTCTTACCATACTGCCTTCATTGTTTCCAACCATGGTATTATAACTGCCAGTAAGTCGTTTAAGCTCCGTCACCTCAAATGTAACATCAAGTCCATTTGGCAGCGCGTCTGCTCCTAAAGAGGGGATCAAAAGTCATAGCTGAATGTTCATGCATACTTGATTCCTTTACAAAGTTACTAGAACAATCCTGATAATACATATATTCTGAAACCAGGTTAAATTTCGAAACTTGTCTCTCCTTTATACAATATATGCAACAAATCTAATAATGATAATAAAAAGGCTGACCTTTAGACCTACTGCTCTTCGTTTATGAGTATGTAAATGAACTGATGTAGGTTAGTACGTTGAAAGTGAGAGCTAGACAGCTTTCTCTAAGGGGAATGCAACAACTAAGTCCACTAAGTAAACTGGACACTCTCTGAATGGTCTACAAACTGAATGAAGCATGAAGGTGTTATGGATGTAGCACCTTCTGAAATATCAATCACCACCTCCACTTCTTTAAATATCCCTAGACGGAGCAACTTTTGCCTGGCCTCGTGGGATTTTCTCATCACCTGTGGAAACACAGAGTTTATTAACTCATTTCAAAGGGATGTTAAACTATCCAAACTGTGTCCAAATGATAAAATGTCAGAATATGTACAATATCCATTAACAAGGTCATTACAAAATTTACGAGGTGGAATAAACCCTGTGGACGACTTTGGTCTATCACCACTCATAATAACTTAACCAATCCTAACAAACAATTTGACCTTGACAGCTCACTTACTTCAACCAGGTTCCTGGCAGTGAAGACATCAGAGATTTCATAGCCCAAGTAATCCTCTTTAGTTCTGCCCAGGCCTTCAATGTTGACATGCTGTACAACAACCTAAATGAGAACATTCAGAGATGTCGCAGTAATACCATGTTTTTAGACATGTGCCATAGTATTTTTGGAAACATTTCATGCACATACATGAATTTCAGTACTACTGTGTACTGGAAAATGCTATTGTATTGCATTTATTGCACTTTTCATTAGGTTGGTATAGTCTGACATGAAAACTGTATGGTGGCCCAGAGAGCTCAACGAACTGCGACTTAAGAAAGCAAATGGAGAAAACACCAGTGCTGCAAGAGCTTCGGCTCACATTTACTGCAAGGGAAACTTGCATAAGAAACTTGGCTAATTAATGTTTTTAAACTGATGAAATTCTGAATGTTTGTTTTATTATTGGATAACAACTGTAACTGCACAGTTTAACAACGTAGCCTATGGTAAGTTTGCATAAAGTAAAAGATCTGTGTTTGCATTTCGTTATGTATTTTTTAATATTTATCTTGTAAGATCTGTTGCATAAATCATTAAATCTCTAGTAGCAGCAAATGTTTTTATGATTTATTTTGCATTAATTATATAATTATTTTTTATATGTTGTGAAAATGACAGTATATGTGCACAATTGAGAAATTTATATTATGTTCAATCTCAGTCCATTTCTCACAAGATAAATATATAATTTAAAAAAATCAATGTCAGTGGAGTTTTTTGGTTTATTTTAACACCCTGCTTGAATACTTTCTTTGTCTTTTGGATTTCATTATAGGCTTCATTTAATATCCTTAATTAAATACAATTTCAAGGTTAGTGCAAATAAATCGGCAGTGCTTCATTCATTGTCAAAATAAATTGCAGAATAATCCCAGCGAATGCAAATCTTTTTTGGTTCCACTTGAAACATTTCCGTTGTGTTCCGCGCAATATGCAGTGCGTTTCTTCATTTGCATGTGTTATGAGGATTGGCAGCAACTTGGTGAAAATGTTTTCTTAATGTGCTGGTGTTTCTTCTATTTGCAAGTGTTTTCTCAACTTTATCAGTATGATTTTTTTTAAGAACTTAGTACTAGTTTAACTTACATCTTTATTTTCTAAAACCTCTTGTTTGGTTTCTTGCACCGCCTCCATCACTTCCAAATCATCTGGGTTGACGCCCAGGTCTCGCCCGTGCATGGGGTATGAATCCATACTCTACAAAACAAACATGACAGTTTTATTTTTACACACACATATACACCCATATATACAGTGGCACTTGCACAAAGACGCATTAGATTGCGTTCTGTAACAATACACTAACACGCAAAGCAAGCAATAAACCTGAACACAAGAGGTCACAGACAAAACAAGAATATTTCACCCCGAATCTTTAGGAAAACATTTACCCGTGCGTGCACAGTCCCCATTGCTAGTGCGACACTATTCTAAACCTATTGAAGCCGCTCAGCTGATCGCGGGAATGTAAAATATCGCACTATTATGAAGCAGTCAACCCAACCCCCTTCAAGGAGGACGCCATGACACGCAACTGCTAGGTGAAACTGGGCGGCGATTGGCTAGAATGATGTGCCGTCGCATATAGTGGGCGGGTCCTTGTTATGTGCGCCGCTGTACGTGCCTTTACGTTGCGCGCGTTCAGGAATTTACTTTGGGCGGAATAAACTCGTCGATTTAAACACAGGAATAAATTAGGATAAATACAAATGTGAAAGTTAAGAAATATGTATGGAGTGCGTCTCTCAGACCATCTTAGAGGAGGTTATATCACAGCTAGGAGAACTGCGACAGTTTGTTTGTTCTGTAAACTAACGTTAACTATCATAGACAGGTGTTTGGCTAATAATGTGTCAGATTTCGTTTTGGTGCAGCGTAAACGTAACATTTACAAATTATTATTTCACACTTTAAAAGGCTTTTATCTTCTTTTTTTCGTTCTGTGATACTTTTTAGTGTCATATCTTTATACTTTTTTTCGTGCTGTGATAGTTCTTAGTGTCATATCTTTATACCATATGCTAATCATTCTGAACCATGGTAACGTTTACTTTTTTAAATGGAAAAACACCATCACGGATTTAAATGTGTGAGTTACAAGCCTGGAAAAATAATGGAACTGTAATTAGTTTAACCATACCTTTAAAGCGTAAACTAATCCTTTGCTACATTTTTTCAAAGTCACACAATTGCAAAGTATTTATTTTACTTTGTTCTGTTAACCCTAGAAATTGCTCGCTTTAAATACAAAATGTATTCTCTATCGAAATGTATTTTAAAACCGTTCTCTATTATATTACAACGCACAGAGCGTTGTGATGACTTTGTGATGACGTCCTTCCATTTCTCCGGGAGAGGGCAGTATAACCTCTATCTAGTGTTTGGCATTTTCAGTGATTAACATGACTTTTAAACAAGTCTCTGCTTTTACAGCAGTAAAGTTGAGAGAATCTTTCTGGTTAAGCTAAAAACGGCAACTTTTATATTGCTATGATGATTAGATTAATCCAAACCGAGAGACACTTCCAGTGTTTTAAAATGTCAATTTAACATTTTATTGCAAACTATTACTGAGGCATGCAATAGATATCAGAAGCGTCTGTATTTACTGTTAAACATTTATTAGTTCATTCAGTTTGACAGCAAGCAGTCAGCCACAGATTCACAATTTATATATTTTTAATCTAGACAGGAATGAAACACACCAAAGCAGAAGAGCGAATTATTGCAAAAATCTATATGTGTATCAAGTTATGTATTTCCTTAATATAGAGTACTTATAATGTTTTTTTTTTAAACAATTTTATTGCTTAATGTTTATTGTTATCTATCTATCTAGGCACTCTCTTTCTCTCCTCTCTCTCTCTCTCTCTCTCTCTCTGCCCCCTTCCTTCCACCTCCCATCTCCTCCTCAAATGTGCGCAAACCAATCAGCAGGCGTCTCGAGGCTCCAGCTCTCGTGCTGTTTCTGCCAGCAGCAGCAGAAACGCTTCTTATCAAAGAAACGCACAACTGGAGAAGTCAATTCACTCACAGCCTCTAACCATGGGTCCTGCCAGCTTCTCCTGGGACGTCTGTTTGTTTTTCCTCCTCATAAATACTTTAGATGTCATGGGAAATGTTGGAGTCGCAGGTAAGTGTTCCACAGTTTTTTCCCCCTGTACCTTTCGCATCATTTATTTGGTGAAACTTTTAACACCTGATATAAGCTAAAAGTCAGTGGTTGCATGATTTTGCACATGATTTCCATGCAACTGCAATGTATTCTGTAGCCTGTCATTAAACCTAAAACTGCATTCATCTAGAATAGTAATCATTTACTATCATACTTCGTCCTATCGTTACTGACATAAGCTATGCGTATTTTAACGCGCCCGTCTTGTTTTGCACGTGATATTCCTTATGGAGAGCTTTTGCCGGTGTCTCTTTGAATTCCCTTGGGGTCTATAAGAACACGGGCCTCCCTGATGGGGTCGGTTCGGGGGGCTTATCGACCCCTCACTCCTCCACTACCATCAATACGCATTGTGTCTCTCCATAATGAATGCCTGGAAAAGTCAATAATGAGACAAACGAAAAAAAAACCCAGGATGGTCGGTTCTTTTTAACTGGCACTACACTACTGGAGATTTAATGGTGTTTTAATTTGACATCTGTTTATTTTAGGTCGAACGCAAGCTTTTTCAAATAAACAGAGAGATGAATAGCCTAACTCATCTCCAAATGAGTTTGACCATTGCGCACACTCGACTTGTCGGTTTTTATGTTTTGACGTTTTTGACATTAAGTTGTGAAATGCACAGTACTCTGATTTTGTTTCTCCGTGTGTATTTAGGGTTTGAATGCGCAAAACGTGCTCCGTTTGCGTAAAGTTTAAAGAAACGCTCGATTTAGATCTTACAAATGATTAAAAAAAAAATCCAGAGGAAAGGCTGAGTGGTGTAGCATTGGTGAGGATGCACATCAATATCCAACCAAACCACCTCATGTACCTCTTCAAAAAGACACTTTCTCCTAAATGAGCTTTCCAGGAGCCTGCTTACTCATTCATTCATTTTTATTCACTTCTGTATTTGGAGCATGAGTGACCATCATTTCTGCTTTTTAGGTGAATCAATATTTCACTTTATTGGATACTCTATTGGTTTTTCTTGGCTAAAAAGCTAGTCTTTCTTTCCAGACTGCTTTTGACCTGTCTGAGTAGATTTGGTCATTTTTGTTCTGTTCCGTTTCATTCAGCTTCACCTGTCTAAACCAGAAATAGGATCCTTATAAGATAAAACAATCTGCTTTCAGATCAGTGACAAAGAGTAAAGTACCACACCCTAAAGCCCCTGTCAGAGACACATAAAACCTAGATTTCTCGTGAATAAAAAAAATAAAAATTGACTAGTTAAGTACATTGATGGATTTAGTTGGAACTCGTTCTTGCTCTTCTGTTTGAACGTGTTCAGTTTGTAAAAGATAGCGATAAACAAAAAGCTTATCCCATTTAAATAGAAAAGTTGTAATATTTTTAGAAACTATCATTTAGCTCATATCTTTATTACTCACTCAGCTGCCTGGAAGTGTTCAGTTATCTAATAGACCAAAAAAAGTCTCACTCACTTTCTGTCTAATCTTTTCAGATTTGGGATGTGAAACAAGCATTTAGCTAAATCTTTGCCTATGTGATTACTCCACAGATGCAGACGAGTGCTCCGAGTCCACAGACGACTGTCACATTGACGCTCTCTGCCAAAACACTCCAAAGTCCTTCAAGTGCATCTGCAAGACTGGTTACAAGGGAGATGGCAAGCACTGTGAAGGTGAGGCAGACAGATCTCTCTTATTCCGTCCCTGTCCATCCGTCTCTCACACACACTCTCAGTCAGGTCATCCAGCTGTTCTCTAGCTCCTGCTGTGGGTCTTAATTAGTGAGGAGGAAGTGCAACGTGAGGGTGAGAGGTGCTGGGAAGGCAAAACCTGCTCCAGTCTTTACACTTCCCTCTACCATTCTGCTTGAGAGCACAGCACAGCTGGGGCCAACATACACACGATCAGAGCGGATCACACTCACACACTCACTGAAACACTCACAGACAAATGAACATCACCCCACTGCTTTATACACTCGCATAGATCTATTAAGCAGGTAGCCGACATGCATACTCATAAATGTTGGAAGAAAGTGCTAAAAAGATCTATACCTGTGCTCATGTTTGCCAGGATGCCAATCTCAGATGAGTAAGCATAAAACACCTTAATTGCAAAACTATATTGACAATAAATTAGAAAAAAAATCATCTTAACAAAATAAGCTGAGAATGTACTTGTAAAATTATATACAGTATGCATATTTCTATTTATCTGTCTATTTTGTTATTAGAAATTATAGATTGCTTATGTTACAAAAGATACATTATGCTTTTTTCCAATTTAATATTTTTCTTTAAAAATTATCGATGGGTGTTATTAAATAAACCGTTGATATCAGTGGTTACAAAAGTTGATATGCACCATACATTTTTGTCTTTTTTAATTATATATTGTCATTATATTAAACCGTATATAAATATACATTTTTCTAAAGCAATATTTTTGATTCAGAATAAACATTTAAACAAATTTTCTATGTATCCATTATTTTTAAATCAATATTTTCTCAGTTTTAAACTCTGTCATGCAAAATTATTCAATATAAATCATTATATCTATGCTTTATTCCATAATTTAGTTCTCATAATTTCACAATTTTGTTTTCTGGCTGCGCAGGTACATGAATAGAAAATTTCGCATAAGTGATGTCATTTTGCTACTTCAGTAATATTTCATTACCCAAATCAGAAGTTGTTTTATAGACCCAGGGAGAATCTGTATTCATCGAGTTGTCCAAGCACACACACACTTCCTTATCTTTCTGCTGGTACTATTAATGGTAGGAGCTACATGGGCGTAAATGAGTTTGTGAGTATTAGAGAGGTTGACTGAACCTGATGGACAATTTTAGAGCAGACAAACAATCATGTAACTGTCTCTCTCTCGCTCTGTGCTGTTTCCTATCATACACTGCACTCTTCATCTGTGGATTCTAGATTGTCCATTTTGCATTTCACCCACATGTGTGGAGCTTGTGTTTCAAGAAAAGCATGAAATGTGCTTTCTACCTATTATGACATCCGACACCCGTTCTCAATTGCATTAATGAATTAGGTGGATGTGAAACAGCGTTGCACCAGACTGCTCCACAGTTAACGCTTGATACTCCTGTCTGAGGCCAGACAGCGTGGGCTAGAACAACATCTTTTTATTTCTCTAAGGAAACACGGGGTATGTTCTGGACTTTACAGAAGCCTTTTCCTCCCACCTTTAAACCGCAGTCTACGGTCGAAGGGCAATGAGGCTGTCAGTTACGCTGAATCCAACCGGGCCGCTTTGCTCTTAGCATGTTAACTATGCGTGCGTGTGTGCGTCTCCTCTCTTTTTTGGCTCTTATGCTGTCTGAGCGGACATTCCGTCCACAGTGTAATGTGGTGTATTGTGGGAAGTGGGGGGTGCTGTTTTGTCTGAAGCAAAAAGCCCATTAACACCCCTCATACCCACCCTTTAATTAAAGCCCTGCATGTTTGCTTTGAAGAAAATTAAGAAAACACTTGCTAACACTCTTAATGCAGTCATGTTGTCTGTCAGTGCATTTGTAGCTGCTGGTACAGTCTGTTGAGCAGGAGGAGGTTCATAACCCCAAAAAAAATAACTGTAATCCATTACTGATACTGAGAAAATGTGTAAATAAATTACAGCTACTAATGGAAATTTTAATCATTACGTCTGAATATTGTCTTTAAAATGCTTGGATATGTGGAATAATATTAATATATTTGTATTAATATTAAAATTTAGTTATCTTTGCCTGTTTTTTGTATGCCTCCTGCCATTTAAAGGCCATTTAGTAAAGCAGTACTATTCTGATGCATTTGATTGGTTCTCTTTTTTGGATGTCCATTGCACAACATCTGTCAGTTACATGAATCCACATCTTCTTAAAGAAATCGTTCACCTAAAGATTGCTAAAAATATACTCATAAACATTGAGCTTTTCGTTTCACAAGCTGTTAATTAATTGACTGGAGTAAATTATTAGGATGTTTTTATCAGCTGTTCGGACTCTCATTCTGACGGCACCCGTATACTGCAGAGGATCCATTGATGAACAGTTGATGCAATGCTAAGTTTCTCCAAATCTGTTCCAAAGGATAAAAAAAACGAAGATGCCTAAATTTTAATTTTCAGATGAACTATTTCTTTAACATCTCAGTTGTTTCTCCTATACACCAATGTGATTAAGACGGATTCTTCTGATTTTCCTCCTTTGTCATGATTTTTAGTAACTCCAGATAAATATTGCTTTGGATGTTGAGAAGTTATGGACAACAAAACCGGTTTTTGAGTTGTTTCGAGGTGCATCTGCTTGTAATTGTGAATTTGTTACTGCAACATCTCTGTATTACCGTGAGTGATGCCATGGCTGTCACTGCTGAAAGATTTGGATTCGAATTGTGCCAGAAACAAAGCCGATGAAACAGAAAAATGTGTGAGCCGATGAAACAGGAACTGAGGAATGTGTATTTGCTTGTTTCTGTCAGTGTAAAGTCAAGTGATATGTGAGCTGTGATTTGTAAACCTGCTTTACATTATGTATCTGAAGTTTATGGAGGGCTGGTGGACATTTTTTAAACGCATGCTTCAAAATCTGATTGTATTTCCTACAGCTTGATGCCATAATGTAATTAAAATGCTCTTACAGCAGACGTGTGTCTTTTTCAGCGTTTCTTTCCAGCTTAATATGCAGAGAAAACTATAAGTAGTTTTTGTAGGTTGATTTAGGTTTAAGCATGTCGACCAGCATGACACAGCAACATTGGTTTAACCAATGGCACAAGTTGGGGGCAGGACTATTAGGAATTAAACACATTACATGCTTTTAAAGCCAAAATGCAGAATTATGTAACATGCAATGACATCGTTGTGAGATCGGTGGGTTTTATTGATAATGCAAATTAATTCATTGATGGGATTTATCAGTGGGCGGTGCTCACAAGGGAATCCACACAGATTGCAAATTAAGATTTGCAGGGGTGGAGAGATTAAACAAAGCCTTAACATGACTCAGCATCGGGTCAGTGAGTTTACCTGGGAGAGAATGGTCTTGTCTGCCTCGATCTTTTTTCATTCTCGGTTCCTTTTTTATCGTCTGTGAAAGAGGTCAGGTAATTGTCGCCGCTGAAGAAGTGCCCTAGTCTCAGAGTCGGAGTGTGTGTGTAGTTGTGTCTCTAAGTGTGTGTTTATATGTTTCAATGAGAAAATGGTAGAAAAGGGGATGGGGGGTGGTGAGGAGGAGACAGATAAATGGAATGAGAAATAGAGGTGTCGACCCATTACTAGGCCATTGTCTGCCTGGTGTCTGCGGACTCGTCACAGAGCTGCCGATGCTCTGATTGGCTGTCTGAGTGTGCCCACCCGTCATCCCTGACCCTCCCCTCACAGGACACTTCAGTCTCTTTGCTGCTTTATGTGCCAACAACACACACACTCATTTATTTTAGGTGAAATTTTAAGCAGTGTCACTTGGAGTGACATGATATAATCAATCAAAAACTTTTTTTGAACAACATTTAAAATTCTTTTCCAAGTATTATTATACTTTACTATTTGGTCAGCAACATATTTGAAAGAAATTCATGTTTTTATTATTTTATTTTTATTTTATTTTATTTTATTTTTATTATTTTATTTTATTATTATTATTAACGGTAAAAACAATAATAATTATGATGCAAACCATTTATATTTAAAAAGTGCTGTTCTTTTGAACTTTGTATTCATAAAAAAATCCTGAAAAAGATGTATGTGACAGTGAAGACTGGAGTAATGATGCTGAAAATTCAGCTTTGCCATTATCACAGAAATAAAATACATTTTAAAATGTATTAAAATAAAAACAATTGGAATAATTTCACAACATCACTGTTTTTATTATATATATTAACAAACACAAACTCTTTATCAGTGGTGGACAGTACATGCACTTTTTATGGTATTGTAGTGAGAGACTATACATGCAATTTTTGTACTAAAATGCACAAAAAAGTAGTGATTGAAAATGATCAGTTACAGAACTTAAGAGAAACACTCTCTTTTATGCAGTACATATGAAACCTAAATGTTGAAAAAAGTAGACTGCAGAAAGGGCAACTCTAGAATGGATTGACTAAATGGGTGATTTCTCAATCAACGCCAATTTTTGTGAATCAGTGGAATCCAAAAATCTAAAAAGGGGCACATGCTTTAGTATTTTCAAGTTTTGCACTTCATACTGCTTTTTGCTCACTCACCTAATCAGCAGAAGTGGGAAACTTTGCAGAGACACACATTAGCAAGGCGTCATAGTTTGTCTTAGTCAACCAAAAAGTGCTTTTTTGCAGAACCCCCTCTTTCTGTGCTCTCTGCATGGCACGTTTTTCAGCAGTTAGGATTTGGATGTGTTGTGTTGGGGCGTAGGGGTGTTGAGGTGTTGCCTCCCGCGGGCTCCACCCCTGCTGAGGTGTTAGCAGAGGTGCTTAATCTGCTTGATGGGATGTTGAGCGTAAACACTTCTCCTTCGATTAGAGATCTGCGCGTGTTGACAGCGGAAACCACAGCAAGCATCAGCTCAAACTGTCGGCTCACTGCCGGGTCATTTCAACAGCTTTGAGGCAGGAAGCATGTCAGCTTGTAGCTAACTAGCTGTCCACCTCTTTAACAACCCTGTCCCTCTCACACCTTCACTGGCACCCTGTATACACCTTGTTAGATTTGCGAATGGCCACAGCACACACACGGACACCTAAAAACATCATGACCTCAAATCATACTCAGTTTTTTACTGTTCTTGGATGGTTTGCCTTTATAATTCTACTGACACAGTGAGTCTCAATCACTTAAACTTGTGTGGATTATTTTTATATTAAAAAATGTTTTGTATGAGACCCACTGTGTTATTTTAACGTGACCTTAGATAAAGCGAGATCTTAATTTTAACCTTTAAATCTGTCTTTTTTCAATCTCATTTACCTTCAGGGGTCTCCCTCCATCCATACGTCTCTCCTTTCTCTCATTTCCCCCTCTTCCTGTAGATGTAGTGCTTTTCGGGAGCATGTTCACTAGATAAATCGGAAGTGAAACATGAACTTTTTGTTTGCTTCAGAGTGTTTATGGATGTTTTTATGAGCTGGCTCCATGTTTGTCTATAGCGATGGTCCTCACAATAGGCCAAAACGACACTCTTTGATGGGAAAAAAAGAAACAAACAACGAATAAAATACTAGTGAAGTATTTATGCCTCTATAATTGTGGTGTATATCTGCATGTGTGTGTGATTTGTGTTTGTGGCATAAGTATGTGCACTAGTATGTGTCACTGTACACTCAATATTTTACTGTCTCGATAGATTTGGGGGTTTGAGTAGATGTAGAAAAAGAAAAACAAAACATTCTTAAACGCAGTTCTCACTGTTCTCATAGCCACAGTTGCACAATGTGGGTTGTGAGTTTTTTGGGGGGTTTTGTGTGTGTGTGTGTGTGTGGGGGGGGTAATGTGGATATTTTTAGTTTGTGCAGTACGTCTCCAAGTGCACAAGCCAGGTTTATTAAATCACACACTCCAAGGTAGCGCAAAACACAAAGCAGATACCCGTGATCAGCGTCTGGCAGGGAACAGACACTTGCTGTCTATCTGATTTCAATGCATTCAAGCATGTGTGAGTGAAAGAGAGAGAAATATTGTGTTTATTTTAGTGTCCCTACTTATGTCTGTCTCCTGTACAAACCCATAGCAGCAATGAAAGCTTGTTTCATAAGCCAGCTTTTCTTAAACCTCCTTATTGAACCTCGAGGATTCTACGTTTTAGTAGTCTTTTGCTATTTGAACCCGTATATTTTCTATTTGTCTGTGTACTGACTCAATGTGTTATCTTTTTCAGATATGGACGAGTGTGAAAATGACTACAATGGTGGATGTGTTCACGACTGCATCAATATCCCTGGAAACTACAGGTGCACATGCTACGACGGATTCATGCTGGCTGATGATGGGCACAACTGTCTCGGTAAGAAAGCCGTCAGTTGTCTCTCCTGATGGACTTACAGATGAGCTAGTCCCTCGTCATCTTTTTGCCCGGCTAACGACCTCTGTAACGACCCCCATTCGCAAACGTAAACAAATCTGCCTCAGCGACCTCTGCACAGCGCCTCAGAAAAGGCCAGCCAAGTCATGTGTAGCACCAGAATTCCATCCCCGCTGTGACAGGAGCACGCCAACAGGAACCTTGCGATTATTTTCATCTCTTAAAAATGTCACCCAAATGTCACCAATGGCGCAATCGCATCCAATTCCCAGAAATTGGCAGTCAGGTCCGATGTTTATATTAGTGGTTAAAAATGGAAGTAGGGGAAGAAAAGGCTGAGAGAAAATTAATAACTTGCCATCTCGTATTTATTGAAATAGTTCAAAGATGAAATTCCATGACCCGGAGAGTTAGGATTGCTGTGGGGGTTCAGGAATTCGTTAAAAAGTGTTTTTTTGTAGTGAGTCTGTGTTTGCGTTACCCCTTTTTGGTGTTGTGGTGACTACTTATTACAGTCCAAACATCAAGAGAGGTAAAGAGAGAGAGGACAGTGCTGGTGTGCGTCTAAGCAGCTGGATGAAGAACTTGAACCACTCTCCTCTCCTCTCTGCTCTCATAATCCAAAGCAAATATGTGCGCCAAGCCGAGTGTCAGAATGCTGAGGTCATCATTTTTCATTAGCTGCTCTAATGATGATGGATCCCAGAGCAGGACATCAGGGCTCAGACCTTCAGAGACCTTTAGCCCCTCCTCCGTCTTGCTACATCAACTTGCACGATTCCTTTATATGGTTTTCCTAATTTTTGTCTCTTTCAGACAGTGGAGACATCCCACGGTACTTAAAGGTGAATGTGTGATCTTGGAAAAATGTGTAAACACTGCACTAGTTAGAAATTGCAATTTTACAATCTGGCTGGTACAAAAACAAATTATTTAAAATGTAATCACTGAGGGCCACCCCTGGTTGCTGATTTTGAATGAATTTGTGTGTATTTTTGTATGACCCCACCCCTATAGCTGTCATTTTCATTTGGATTTGTATGATCCAACTGGTATAAAATGTATGCTCTGTAGGTAAAACTTCACCATGATGGTCCACCCCTAACTCTGCCCATAGTTGGAGGTAATTTGTATAAATTACAGACTGGCACAAAAACATGCAATTTGCAGGTGAAATGTCACAATAGAGGTCCACCCTAACTCTACCCCTAACTGGCGATATATAATGTGAATCTGTATGATCTCACTGGTACGAAAACATAACATCTGTATGTAAAACGTCATGATCCTCCCATCCCAAGACGTAGCCTAAAGGTATGAGAACAGATCATTTATAACATAGGAATGAGATTACAAATTAATAACAATAATCCAACCAGTTTACTGAAATGCTTACAAATTATCATGAGACTGTCGGTCATTTCTGTACCACTAGAAGGACCAAATGAATGTTTGCACTACCTCCATTGTCCTAAATCATGCAATTGGTTGATACAGTGTTGCAAACATTTGTTCTTAATTTGATCACAGTAGCACTAATAAAGTCTGTCTTTGTTAAGCAGTCTAATGCATCCATGTTATTCTAAACAAAAGCACCCTTTGAGCTAAATGCTTTCATCGATCGAACCTTCCCAGTATCGAACTATACTATCAGGCCTAAAATAAGCAAGGTGCATTTAAGTTATATCTGTGATAATAATACTGAATGGTAATCTATCTCAATACTTCTTTCTTTCAAAATCAGCCTTTCATTTTTCACTTTCTGGAACTTTTCTTTTTATCCCCCTCCTTAAAATCTCTCTCTCTTTCTCCCGTCCTGTCTTTGCACTCTCCCTCTCTCTGTATTTTCTTGGTTATCTTGGCTGTGGGTCTCTTTGGAGTAACTCCAGGCTGTTTCCCTAGAGGCGATAGACTTGCCTTCTATTTGACATCTTTATTGTGGAATGTCTCAAATACAAGTCTAAATGATGGCTCTGGGAACTAAGACAAGGCCGTAGAGGGCCATCAGCAGCACTGAGGGGGCTCTCCTATTCGAAACCCCCTCCTTCTGCTGCTCTTGTTATGTCTTTCCCTCCACTTCCAGTTTTCTGTGTCTGACTCGCTACATTTCTCTTCATTTCTTTCCGTCTTTTCTGACTTGTCTTCTCTCCTGGATTTAATCTGGTTCTGTCTGTCTTTGTCTCAGCCCTCTCCTCCACCTCTACCTAGAAATAGATTGACACAGAAAAAGTCAATGATGTTTCTCTCCCTGTCCTCTACTTTGCCTTGCATGCTCTTTTTTTGAGTCACTTTCAATATAGCATATGTGGCTTTTAGTTTATTACCACATAAAATGATTCCAATAAGTCTCTGTTTTTAGGGCTAAAGTTGTCTCTCGGTAGATGAAACACTTTCTTGGTGTCGTCATATGGCGCTTCGTCACGTTTCCTGTTACTCTCTCCTGTCTGTTTAATGCTGATGCTTCTCATTCACACATCATCTGTGTGTGTGTTTGTTTGCTCTTATTCATTCTCACTGGCACTCTGACATCATATGACATTTTCTCATAGCACCCTCATTGGCATCTGTGCACATTATGGCAAGTTCAAATGGAACTGAAACTACTAGAACTATTGTCTTGAAAGGTTAAATGAATCATGTTTATGATTACCTTTTCCTGTAATGCCTTTTTTGTGCTTTTGACATTCTCTTTCTATTTCATTTTCATCTAGCATGTATTTTTTAACCTTTTTCCAAGGTAATGAATGACTTCCTAGCTAGATTTAACTAGATTTTAAACTTTTTTTTGATGGAAGTGGCATTAGTTCATGCATAACTCTTCATCACGTGAGTGTCAGAATATTGCTTGTTTAGGTTATTTGTGTTATAATTGCTTGTTAGCATGTTGCAAGCATGAAGTAGTAAATTATTTATAATAATAATTAAATCTTATAAATCTAATTCATCTAAAAGGGCATTGTTTATAGAGCTAAGCATTACATTTCAGACACAAGTTATCAGAAATTGTCTGTCTGGTTGAATACAATTTCTGATAACTTCTGTACTTAGACTTTATGTTCTCAGCCACCTATAAAGGTAACATTCAGTTCAGTTTTAAATCCATTCCTCAGATACCCGACCCATCAAAGGAAGAGTAAAGCACATGGGATGAGCAATAGTGGTGCTTGCCTTAGTGTGGCTTGTGCCGCTGATTATGTTCTGCATAAACACACACACACACACACACACACACTCACGGAGTGTGTTCAAACAAACCTACTGAGCGCTAACCAAACCGCAAGCTCTTTGAAATGGTAGGGAAATCAGTGCTGTGGCTTGTTTGCCTGGCTGATCTTGTGTATGAAGTCGTTTTAGATCTCCACATGTTAACAAGTTAAAGCTTTAATTGATTTAAGATTGGCTAATGGTGGGCTGATTAAAGAGCAGTTTACTGGAGTTCCTCTGTCTTTTTCATTTCATTTCCATTCTTATTTGTTTTTTCTCTCCGTGCAAGCAGCTGGACTCAGTGTGTTGATCATTTGGCTTTTTTTTATGAATGCCTGCGCTGCTGCTGCTGTTTATTTATCCTTTGGCTGCTTTTCCCTTCTCGCTCCAACATCAGAATGGGTGGAGAAGACTCATGTAGTTACAATTACAACAGGGGTGATGTTGTAACTGAGGTCACTTTAAACAAGAGAAATCTCAGCACTGCTCTGTGTTTACTTCTATTCAGTTAATTTCAATTCATTTTAACTTGGCTTCTCTTCTCTTCTCAAATTTATTTTACTGCTAATTGTTCTGTTCTGTTTGCTTCTTTTAAAGGGATTTCATATCACTTCTATTTTGTTCTGTTTTCCGATTTTGTTCTGTTCAGCTTGTGCTGCTTCTCTGTTTCCGTTTTCCCTTCTTCTCTTCTCTTCTGTTCACTTCTTTTGACTTCATTTCACTTTTTTCTCTCGGTTCACATCACATTTTTCTGTTCTTCACTTCTTCTTTTCAATTCTCTTCTGGTCACTTACTTTAAGTTAATTGATAGTTTAACTTCTGTTAACTTCAAATTGCTTCTTTTCTCTTAGCTTTCTGTTCACTTCACTTTTGTTCACATCTGTTAAATTCTTTCACTTTACTTCACGCCTGAACATTTTTTGTTTTCAGTTCACTTCTGCTCCCTTTTAGTTGTATTCACTTCACTTTCACACAGTGTTGAAGTGTCTCACCTAATATAAACCAATGCGCCACAAACAGGAAGTTCATATCACCAACCATTCCCATTTTATTAAGGTGTATCCATATAAATATCAATACGTATATCACGTATTGATGGATCTTAACAGGATACTCTTGTGTGAATAAATTTCCAAAAATATTAGTGGCTGTGTGAATGAACCTTTTTTTTCTGTTTTGTAGGGATGAACCTCTATTGTTTTTGTTCTGCTCCATTCAGTTTATTTCTCTTTATTTGATTATTTCGCCTTCTCTTTTATTCTGCCCTGAATTTCTCTCTGTTTTCTCCTTCCTCATCTTCTCTCTCTCCCTTTCTTTTTTCCCTGTTGTGTCATGTCATTTTAGATCTCCTCCAAATTAAAGTTTACACAAGAGCAATCAAACAAAACAAAAGCATTCTAGTTTAAACTTGCAGACTGGGATGCCAGGGCTCTTGTTTAAATTTTGGCAGAGAGGGCCTTAATTGAGAGATGACAGCTGAAATGTTATTTTTTTCCCTCCTTTTAAAGCAAGAGAGGGCTGTCACACTGATGATATCTGTTTCCATTCCCACATTAAACACGGCGCACAGCACGCTCGCAGCTATAGAGTCACTCGAGACCGAGGCAGCCAGCATGTCTTCTCCAAAACCTCATATCAAATATTACCCTCGTCCGTGAACTGACAAATGAGAAGCAAGCCACCACACCTGGATTGTTACATGTGGCATTAATAAGATAAAAGCTTGTGATCTGGGTGGCCTCATAAGTGATAGCATTATTCTCAGGAGAAGAAATGCATTTCATGGAGAAAAGAAAAATGGTAAAGGGAAAGTGGAAAGGAAGGGGTGACAACCTGTAAAATGGTAACATGGCATCTTGGTAGGCTCAACGTATCAACCACAAAGTTTCATTAATTCTTTAGACGCTTGTAAATGAAGATCCCAAATTATTTAGAATGCGCTTGGGGGTGAAATGTAATTACGAAAGGCTTGTGTATTTAGGGTGTTACATGGCAACACTTTCAAAAAGGAAAATTTTATTGCTCAAAGTTTGCTCTTTTAAAGCTTAGGAGACCTAGTGTTTTTTATTATGCTTTGGTTATAATTTTTATCATTTTGAATTGGTCTGTCTCATATACTATATACTCACATCCTTTGGAAATGCAGACACAATTTACACATGTGTCAACATACTGTTGAAATTTTGGGGTCAGTAAGGAATATTATACTTTCATCTAAGGATGCATTAAAATGACAGTAACGGCATTTATATTATTGCAAAAGATTTCTTTTTCAAATCAACATAGTTCTTTTGAACTTTCTATTACTCAAATAATCCTTACACAAAATAATCATTACTCAAAAAAAAAATATTAAACAGCACAACTTTTTTGAAGTACTCATGATAATAAATGTTACCCTTTCAGTCGAATCACTTCGACGTTACATATGGGATCTCGCATGAGAGACCTATCGCCTTCGAGTCCTT
>JAUCNO010001091.1:4766506-4787781 GCA_032353835.1 Enteromius viviparus | reverse complement strand
TTATATGCACATTACATATAAATGTGTATGTAAATATTTCCAAAATATATGCTGTATGTATAACAAACATCACAGTACACACACATATATTATGTGAACAAATATTTATTTTGGATGTGAGAAATCATTTGACAGCACTGATTCTATTAAATCTGACTGCATTTTAATAAATTTGTCATTTACTGAATTAACTTTATTGTTATCATCTAAAGTTTAGGGTTAAAAATAAAATATTAAATTTATGTAAAATAAATGATACATGCTTTAAGATGCAAGTCAGGTATAAATGCATACAAATATAAAACTGCATAAGGTATATTATATTATCATGCATTTTAGGTGTGCAGTTCAGTATTTTGTTATTTTTATAATAAACACTATTGGATTGTTTGTGACATATTTTTATGAAAAAGAATGTCTTATTCTTGTGGCACAAATTCCATACTAAACATCACAAGTTGTGTGTTACTGTCTCTTTTATTAATAATATTACCCGCCAGTGAAATATTTTCATGTCCTGTTGGGCTATTTTCTTGTTCTTTTTATGTGCCCATGTGTGCTCTATAATTCTCACTGTTGCTTCAGAACAGCCAATTCAGCCAATTCTCACTTCTGTACTTGTCTTGAACCCTGGACAGAGCTGAAGGTCAGAGGTGGAAGTTAAAAGTATGAACGCGCAGGCGGCCAGCGGGCATGTCTTTGTGTGTGCATGGTGCATTCGGTTCAAATGCTTGGTAAAGTCAGTTATGACGTGTGACTTCATGACGTGCGCATGTGCGGATCATGCGACCCTCTTGTGCTTTCTCATTCCGCCTGTCAGATTTAACTAATGATGCTTCTCCAAGTCGAGGCGGATGCATTCCCACACATACACAAATCTAAACGATTCGCACACATAGTCATGAATGAGAGTGGGTTGCTTCGTAATCGCATCTTTGATGTCTCTCACAATCATGTGTGGAATGTGGAGAGGAGTGTACGGCCCCCTTCTTTTCGTCCTCTACTAGTTTTAAGGCTTTGTTCAGAATATTGATATATATATATGGGAGAAGCCAGAGCCAATCAGGAGCTGGACAGAAAAATACGGAATATAAAAAGTGGGATAGAGAAACATAAAATGCTCCATATTTGCTTTTTGGGAAGCCCATAACTCTTTTGGTGAATCTCTGCTCCTGCAAGTATTTTTACTTCAAAAGCAAAACTTTGGTAAATACTGTAGTTGTGTGTGTGTGTGTGTGTGTGTGTGTGTGTGTGTGTGTGTGTGTTTTATGTGAATGCGTGGTACATTTGTGTACTTGTCTGTAAACAAGCTAAAGGGTTGTTTTTGTGGATAGCTAACTGATGTGCTGTGGCAGTCCTGGATGGCTCTGCACGCTACACACACACACACACATACACACACACAGCTCTATATATCCACAGTAAACAGAAGAGAAATCAGAAACTCTCCACTGGAAAGACTGAGCATCTTTTACATCTACTAATTATATGAGGAATTCAGTTTTGCTCAAAGATAAAAAAAGAACCTTAAAATAAGAAAATAAATAAAGTAAAAAAGAGCCAGTGATTATACTTGAACTTCTTAATGACTTTTTAATGACTTTATTTTATTGTATGTTTTATTTATTATTTAGTACTATTGAAACATAAGCTATTTGACATACAAATCTTTAAATAATGTAAACAGTAAAAACGGGAAGTCAGCCAATCGAATTAGTCTTACCAGATCAAGAAAATATGCCGAAAATATCCAGGTTTTCACATACATATTTTTGATATCGCAGAAACAGAATGGAATCACCAGTATTTATTTTTATTAATAAAGTGTATAATTTGTTTAGAATTTTAGATTATTTAATAACAATAAAAAAATGCTAATTTAAATTGCATAACATTAAATTAATAATATAAAAATTTTCAATTGAGTTTATACTGTTGGATGGAAACAACAGCTTTCATCCATCGTTTGCAATTTTCGTTTGGTGCTGTTAGTGGTGCAGAAATGACATACTGCACCTTTAAGCTCGCGTACAGTCTTCCTCATCTGCCGTGGTCTCACAGTGATTACAAACAGGCAAGCTTTCACACGTTTAATCTCACCCTAAATGAACCTCTCACCTTCCTTCATCACCTTCACTCATCAATAGTGTGTGTTTGGGAATCTGTGTGTGTGAATGTGTGTATGTTTCTTGTTTACAGTTCGTCTGTCACCAGTATGGCCCATTGGCTCGTGTCTAAGACTTATGTATATGTGTGTGTGAGAGTGTATGAGAGAGAGAGATGTGTGGTGTTGTGTGTTTACAATTCTTCACTCACCAGTGCGTCCTACTGGCCTGAGTCTAGCGCAGTGTTGTACGTGTGTGGGGGTGTGTGTGTGTGTGTGTGACATTGGCGCCGTCTGTCTGCTGTGGAAAACTAGAGCTCTATAAGAGGCCATGTTCTTTAGAATAAAGCTTCCGTCAATTCTATTGACCAGTGAGGGTCACAGTTTTACTGTATGTCCACTTCTACAACACCTCATATGAAATAATGTGGTTTACAGCAGTTGTTGTGGTCAATTTATCAATATGCATAAATGAGTATTCATATGCAATCTAAAAAAAGATATTCTATCTGTCTGTCTGTCTGTCTGTCTGTCTGTCTGTCTGTCTGTCTGTCTGTCTGTCTGTCTTTCTTTCTTTCTTTCTTTCTTTCTTTCTTTCTTTCTTTCTGTCTTTCTGTCTCTCTGTGTCTCTGTGTCTCTGTCTCTCTGTGTATATCGATTCCATACCTCAGTCTATCCATCGCAGCGAGTAGAAATAGTAAGCCACATGATACACAAGTACACACACACAGAGGTAAACCATAAAGCCTGATAGCTGTGAGTTGTCAGGGTACGTGTTTCCATTATTTTTTTTTTCTTTCATTATTTTTTTTTTATAGTCTCAAACATTCCTGGGAAAGGGTGACTATTGTTTTTTTGGATCCCTATAGTTTACACAGTTATAAACTGAGTTTCTGCTCCAAATGGCCCAGTGCCACTGATGAAGGAGTCAGAACAGCCTAACCTAGTGAATGTAAACCCTTCACTTTCTGTCATCTCTATTCCCGCTCTGGATAGAAACAGATTGTAGATTATTTTTTATTGCAGTGTCAGTCCCCCTCATTTGCGTTTTTTTTCTCTCTGTAATGGATAGCAGACTGAAGAGTAACATTTATGCATCTTTTAAGGACACAATAAATACATATATATATTTCTTTATTTAGCTATTTTTATTCAGTTGAATGCCATCAACAGACCTAGTCAAACTTTATCTGACTTCAGATAAATTTTAATCAAGCTGCTGTTGCGTGTTCTGCTGACCCGAGCGGCCCAGTTTGAAAATGAATGGCTCCTAATGGGATTTTAAATATGGCACAAGATGTCCCCACATGTTGTGAAAATAATAACCTTGTAAATTCTTCTCAACCACTGAAACCCTGGCACTCTTGGTGGGTTGTAAATTAGGACTTTACTTTTTTTTGTGCCCTGCCAACAGCCCGTCGGCTTCATCGGACTCAGAATGGTAGAGGTAACCAATTGGTTTGGCAATGTAGTGTGAATGAATCAGAACCTTTCTTAAATATTTAAAGGAATATTTCAGCTAAAAATGAAAATCCTGCCATTATTTACTTACCGCTGTGTCGTTCCAGACCTCTATTCTGTTATTTTTCATGTGAAACAAGAAGAGCAATTTTAAAACTGACTATATGTATATGTATATGTTATATGAATATATAGTGACCACATCTGTCAAGCTGCCAAATTGAAAAAAAAAGCACTATGCATACAATGCATGCACAAAAGGATGTTCCACCCTACTATATTACACAACAAGCTTCAGGTCTGTCTACGTGCCTCACTCTTTCTCTCTGTCTGAGAAAAATCATTAACGTGTTGGCTCACCCCAGCGCCACCCCTACTGTTCAGACGCTGGCGGAGAAATGCAGGCTGATGATTTATGAGCATATGAGTGGTATACGACCCAAACACACACACACACACACACACACACACAGTCCTTTTCACACCTTCAACACCTTGATAGAGACAAATGATCAGATCTGCACATGAACATTAGATTATTTAAAGGGGACATTTCCTACACTTGTTCTACATAAAACTGGGAATCGTCTCATTTAGACAGGCACTGAAAGGTGCTGGAAATGTTTTAATTAAAACCCTTTCAGATATATTATATATTAGATGTTTGGGGTCAGTAAATTGTATATTTTTACAAATAACTAAAATTCAGTAAGAATGCATTAAATTGGTGAAAAGTGATAGTAAAACACAAAATAAATAGTATTTTTGTGTCAGAGGATTGTGTCATGGAGAGTTCACAAAGAAACATTTGTTATGCATTATTTAATAATACTTTGTATTATTTTTATTTATTTTGATCATATTGTCAAAACACTAACATTTACATTTTTCTTTTAAGCTTTTTTTTTAATTCTCTCGCTTTCTTATTCTCAGTCCTGAGGAGGATAGTATCAGGTGGAAAGAAACAGTAGGATAAACAGTAGAAGGCAATGTGTTTATTTGGAGTTTTTGAGTAAAGGAAGTGGGCAAAATAAAGCGCCCCACACACACACACACACACACACACAGAAAAATGTTTTTAATAGATTTTATGCTGTTTCCATTAAAATAGCAGCCTTAAACTGGAATGATATTGGGAGGAAAATGTGTATGTGTGTGTGCATGTAAGTGTTTTAAAACTTTCACTCAAACACTGCCACCAGCTCTTGTCCCGAGTCGCCAGCAAACATCCTGCTTTGATGCTGGAATCCTGCAGGGTCACGGCAGAGGTCAAAGGCCACGAGCATAGTTGTGCTTGTAGTCCTAGTGATGCAGTTTTTTTGTTTTTTTTACATGAAATGGTGAATGATTTAGGACTCTTTAAATGAAGTGTTTTGAGTGGTGTGTTGAAAAATCTATTTCAGTCCTCTCATGGTCGAAACTTGAGCAAGATTTAGGGTGGAAGAACTTCGATTGAACTGTACCAAACAAACATGCTGACTTACAAACACATGCACATATACTCTGAGGTGCTGACAGCGAGTGGGCACTGAAGGTTTTGCCCACCGTCTTCCGCTGGTTATAAATACTGTGATTAAATATTAGCTTTTGAGGTGAAGTAACGTTCATAGGCTTCTGCATTTCCTCTTTTGCTCTGTTTTTTTTTTTATAGTTTTCTCTCTGTCTTTTGCCTAGCAGTTTTTTCCAGAGTGATGTACTTTGACTGATGCAGGTGGAGTCATGTTGGCAGGAGGCATGGACTGGCTATAAGGAGCATCGGAACTTTTCCCTTGACTTGAGGGCCAGCTGTCGAAACCTGTTTAAATATACAAAGCAAATATACTTAGATTTAAAGGAAAATTCTCAGGCTGGTTCATTTAAAGAGACCTGTCACCCCAAAGGGAGAATTCTGTCATATTAAAAAAAAAGTGCAAAGGCACCATTAATCTAACATAAAATTGCCCATTGTAGTACACTTTTAAAGGAATAGTTCACCCAAAAATGTAAATTCTGTCACCATTCACTTATACCCTCAAGTAGTTCTAAGTCTGTTTGAATTTCTTTGTTCTGCCGAAGTTTGTAACCAGTTTTGGGTCACCTTTGATTCCCATAGTAATTTTTTTCCTATTATGGAAGTTAAGGGTGACCCAAAACAGGTGGTTTACAAACATAAAAAAAATGATGCCAGAATTAAAATTTTTGGTTTTATCTAATTTTATCTAAGTCTTTTAAAGTCATTTGATAGGCTTGTGTACAGAGTCAAATTTAAGCAATTATTCACTTATAATCCACTTCAACTGGTGCTTGAGAACTGGAACAGTTCAGTACCAGATATTTAGATAAATTCAAATCAATTAAGAATTATTTATTTATTTTGTCTTAAACATGACCCTTTTGCTGTTTATTAATTTCGTAGCTTAATAATCTATTCATTTATTGACAGGTTTATTACAATTATTACGACCTAAAAACAAAAATGTATATTAAATATTATTCAGAAAATAACCAAAGCAAGATTTCTTTTTAAAAATTAGTTTAACTTGTTGTACTGAAATAACACAAAATTTAATAAAAATAATAAAACCATATAGACATGTATAAAAAAAACTACTAAAAACAAAAAATAATAAAATTAAATATTTTTTTTTATTTTTAATAAAATGAAATTGTTATGGTAGTACTGTATAGTATACAATACAGCATATCTAAAATGTGAGTAAAATATAAAAGTGCATTTTAAAATGCTCTAAAATTATAATATCAAAAACTTTGTTTGTATACTACAGTGGGGAATTATCTGCTGCAGGTTGCAATTGCAGGTACAGATCATTGATTGTATTTGTAGAGTTGTCCCAAGTCCAGCTGTGATTCTCTGTTTTGCTCTCGGACTCTTTTCTTACTGAAGAAAACAGCTGCTCTGTGTCAGGATAGAGGCTTAAAGTGTCTGTTAGTGTATGACCACACTAAAGTCACCAGTTCTTTGTAAGCCTTCAGTTTCAGGAAAAGACATAAGTAGAGAGAAAATAGAATCATGCACAGACACCGGAATACTTTCTCCAATCACTGTGACATCATTAAGGGTCACTGGGTTAGCCGGGGAACGTTCCAGAAAAAGGTCTGCTTTAATGTTAACCGTAATTAATAAGCTTGTGTGTGTGTGTGTGTGTGTGAGGGAGAGAGAGAGAGAGAGAGAACTTGTGGCGAGCTGTTAAGAAAGCTTGTGTTTGAAGAAGAGATTGGGGAGGGTTTTTGGAAAAGGCTGTTTTCAGTTGAAGGACATCAATGGTTGCTGGTGAAAAAAGAGCCTCATTGAAATTCATGGCTTAGTACCTATAGCATTGTGCATTTGGAGAGAGATTGAAAGTCTGACAGATTTCAATTAAAATGGCATTTACAAGAGATGGGAAAAAGGGGGCCTGTGGATATTTTTGTGTATGTGTGTGCGTGCTTATGTATAGGTAAATAATTTTGAAAGTTAATTTGTTACTTAACATGTCAGAGCACGATATTAACCAGGGTTTTACTGCTACTGTGGAAAATGGTTACATCACTTCCTGTTAGCCAATTGGTCATATTTTAACTTTCATAGTTAGTAATATTAACATTTTGTCCAAAACAGTCATAATTTAGTTTTTAATGATCTTTTTAACCCTTTCTATGATCTTCAAAATTAAGCAGGCTACTGTGCCTTTAAGATAAAATAGCATTTTTGCATATAAAATAAGAAGATAAGAAGGTTTTCTGTGCCAGTTTACTTTAAAATGTGCTAAACAATTTAGATATGATTTATATAAAATTATTAAATAAAGAACTTTTTTTAGGATGTTTCAGAAAACAGCGCTGCACAGGCTACACACGCTACGCCAGAAACAGCACAAAGGGTTATACAATTAATTATACAATTTTTATTTTACATTGACACCTTAAATGCAGCTTACAATTTCACAAGCCAGCCAAATCACATGGACTCCTTCCTATTTCTGTGTTGGCCTCACCTGCTACAACAAAAGTTTTCCACCCTTATAAAGAGTTGTCGGATGAGGAGGCTGTCTTCTGAGGTCTTTTATTTCAAATTTATCAACATTACGTTGATGTTTAGAACTGCAAAGACAGATTCTATCCTATTCTCTCCATCTATGGACATCTGAGACTGTTTCTTTGGGCCAGAAGAAACCCTGGGTTAAGCTGTACTGTAATTGGTGTATAAATTATTATACATTTGACTTTAAAAGGTGGCTCCCCTTTTGACATTGCATTTGGGGCTTTTAGAGCACTTATTTTAAGTGGTGGGTTTATGGGCAACAGAGCACATGGACACGCAGAGTGTATACTGATATTAAACACGTATGTGCATGAGCCGGCTGTCTTTTTCACTCAAGCACTCACTTAAAATTTCCTGTAATTGCCTTTTTTCCTCACATTTTCTTGAGTGCTGCTGTGGATATACACAGATGGAGGAATGACAGTCTAAGGTGAAAGGGGTCTATATTTGATTTTCCTTCCTGTCTATGCTCTTGTGTCTTCTTAGCTGGGCCGAAGGTCTTATTTGATCTCCAACACTTCCAGTAAAAACCCAGTTAAGTCTCATAGTAGTATTAAGCTGCTAGCTGCAGGTTGATAGTAAAAATGCTTCATAGTAGCACACATTAACACTCTCTTAATCTTGGGTGAGAAATGTGGCAGATCTCTTTGTCTTTTAAAGCTTTGACGACCTCTCCAAAGTCCACGTTAATTGGGCACATCAAGGTGTCCTCCAGAATGCCGACAGAAAGCAGCCCACTTTAGGCTCTGTCCTGAGAGCACTTAGTGCTTCTGAAGAGGCTACGGAGGGGGCAGAGATGCAAGAACCCGCCATGTTTCCACGGAGACTTGCTTTTGTGTACACACACATTCTTTTCTCATTGTTTTGCCTGAAGATGAGGAGGATGTCCATTAGAGAACCCAACAGTTCCTCTCTGTCATCCCTTGTCTGTGTCTTTTATTCAGGGCTTTTATGTTGTCGTTTTGTTTAGGAAACTTGGAGGATTCAGGACGGTGAGATGCTATGTTTGATAATGGCGCTATACTCTACTTACAAGATCAGAGGGAATGAAAAAGCTAACTGAAATTTCTGGCCTTTTCTATTTTGTATATTTCTAAATATACTGCAGTCAAAAAGGATCTTTTAGATTTTTTGTCTTTTTTTCTAAATGTCTTATGAGTCTCCTATCTTGCTCACACTGTAAAAAATGACTGTGACATTAAAGGTAAAAACTTTTTTGTTTTTTTATGTTTATTAGGATTGTATGTTACATATATTGTTGTTAAATTAATGTTGTATTTTTGTTGTATGTTTCAGTTTAATGCGTCTCACCATGATGGTGTTTATTGTTTGTGTGAATGACCCTGTATATGTTAATATATTCAAAAGCTGCTTGTAATGGGCTTTGGTTCATCATGTGACTCTCCTCATCATCTGCTTTTGATACTGATCAGTGTATTTCAAAGGTACTGTACAAAACAGATTTTAGTACTTTAATAGGTTGGTATATTAACAATTGTATCAGTTAATGAAATTAGGCTATTTAACTGTAAATTTAATTTAAAAACGCAAATCCTAAAATGCTGTAACCGTATTTTTAGTTTTTTCACCATAAATTTCACTGAATATTTTTTACAGTACATCAAGTACATACAGCTGTGTTTATTTGATCACAAATACAGAAAGAATTGCAATCTTTTTAAGTTTCCTATTTTAATGTACATTAAAATATAATTTATTTCTGGGATGCAGTGCCAAATTGTATCCATTTAATTCATCCTTGCTGAATAAAAGTATTTTTTTTTACCTTTTGCATAGTAGTGAATACTGTATTTTACTGTATTTTAATTTTAAAAGGTATATTAAATTGCAATAACATAAAACTTTTTTCCCCTGTATTTAAATATGAGCATAAGAAACCTATTTAAAAAACATTAAAAAACTTGAAAAACATTGAACAAAAACAGTTTAATGACAAGATTTTTTGATTTGTAATAACTTTTTGGTCTATTTATAATACATAGTGCTGTCAGAAGATTTGAAATATAGTGCATCACATTTATGGTCTTATTTTGAAGCATTATTGCTCCATTTTGGAATTATTATATTACGTAATTTAATAATAAATGCAATGTGAACCAGTATGTTCTTTATAATTTCCCTTTTTTTCTTTTCTGGAAGAAATGAAGTCATATGTGTTTGGAATGATATGAGAGTGAGTAAACGATGACAGAATTTTCTTTCGTGGGTGAATTATTCCTGTGGGTGAAACAGGAGGAGAGATTTTGCAATCTCAGAAGAAAATAGTGAGGATGTTTGCTGAGCATGTTGTCTGTGGAGAGAGCCTTTGTGTGCGCTTCCACGGGTCAGCCAGTGTCAGTGTTGTTCTACGTGTGAAAAAAGCTCCTGTGGCAGAAACATTAAACTAATTTACACCAGTCATAAAAATCACATGCTCATCTCCAGGAGCCTGTCAGAGGAGTGTTTGTAATGGGAAGATTACACGACTGTAACTCAGCTTTCTCTCTTTTTTTCGGTAGATGGGATGAACTGCATGAATAAGGACCATGGCTGTGCCCATATCTGCAGAGAGACTCCCAAAGGCGGTGTGGCGTGTGAATGCCGGCCAGGATTTGAGCTAGCCGAAAATCAGCGTGACTGCAAATGTATGTATCAACTTAACAAAATTAGTGATCTTACAAAAATCATTCCTAAAGATGTCATACTTAAATTATGTAACCACTGGGCAGAATATATATATTATAAAAATAATAATAATAATAATAATAAAAAAAAAAATATATATATATATAGAGAGAGAGACATACATATACAATTTATAATATTTATTTATTACATTATTTTATATTTTTATTGTATTAATTGTATTTTTTAAACTGTAATTATATTTATTATAAAACCTTTAATAAAAGGAAAAAATACTTGATTTAAAATATTTGCATAATTATAATTGATGTAGCTACAAATTATAATGCCATCATGTATGAATTGATCTCATTCAAGTTAATGACACTTTAGATTCTTTTCAAGTGGTATGAAAAATCTCTTCGTTTTTCCTTTCGGCCACAAATTGGCAGCTTAATATACATCTCAAAGGAAAACGGTTGGTGGCATCAAAGCTAAACAACAGGTTTACAGATTGATTTTAGGCTGTCCTCTAATACTGATCTCTCCTTAAACAAACCACCTCAGCCACTGATCTGTCAGGGACGTATTAGTTATAGTGCTGTGGCTCTGGCCTGCACATCTGGAGTACTTTCATCTACAATTCGTCATTCTTCTATTTTTAATGCTAGTGGGAAAACCGTGGACCAAAGTCCTTGAAATTCTTGTTCGTCCAAGTATTGCACAATGTATTAGATGTGAAATATCTGGTCAGACTCTTTGTCCAGCCAAAGCGCTCTGACATCAACTAAGGATAATGGACATATTTAGTTTTCCTTTGATAAGTTTGTTTTGCTATCCTAAATATAAAAGTATATATATATTTTCATGTAGCCTTTTTACTCCGATTAAAAGGGTGTCCATGGCGGTACACTTTCTTTTTTAGTCCTCCTTACAGTTGTTGTGTGTTACCAGTGACATGTAACTATGGAAATGGTGGTTGCCAACATACATGCGATGACACCGACTTGGGGCCCGTGTGTGGATGTCATCAGAAATATGCTCTGCATTCGGACAGCAAGACCTGCATTGGTAAGTCGCACTCTCTCATACACACACACACACACTGCCGTTTAACTCTTCTAGCAAAGTTCTTCATGGAAACCTTGGCCTCATCGTATTTATTCAATGAGCACAGGGGGAGAAAGTGAGGTGAGTGAGCTTCACCAGGGTTATAAGTGCAAGGCTGTTTCTGACAGATTGGACAGAATGTTTGTTGAAGGAGTTTTTGTAGGCCGGCCGAATGGTCCATATCACAGTTTCTGTACCGAGAGTCCCGGTATGCTGCGGTGAGAGAGTGCATTGGGTACGGCTAACCCCCAAAAGATTGGCCTCATGTCTCAAAGAAGAGCACCCCACATCCCAGCCCATGTGGCATCCAGGAACGAACTGCTTCCTTGTGGTTTGAGACTCTATAAACATATGCATTTCAATTGTAGCGTCAGTCATAAAAGCAAAGGCATGGTTCACCCAAAGATGAAAATTCTTCCGTCATTTACTCGCCCTTATACTATGCCAAACCTGTATGACTTAGAGGAGAGGAGATTTGCACACCTCTTTCCATGAAATGAATGAGTGAAGGCTGTTGAGCTACAAAAGTATTAAAAAATGCCATTATGAGTCGTCTTAAATCCTCTTTTTTGCTCACAAATAATTATTTTGCAGAGATGCTTGATAAATAGGACATATTACTTAATAAATGTTATTGTGCATGCTCATTGCAGCATATTTTTACATTTAGGTTGTCTAAAGTTCAGTTAAATAAACATAAATAGTTTTTGAATAATTTCATAACACTTATAAGACCTAAATTTACTTGAATTGAATATACGAAGAATTCATTTGCAAAAACAGATTACTCCAAAAGATGCATTCCAATTAATCTTTATCAAACTGCAGTTGGGTTATACTGATTAGGTTAAAAGATAGCTAAAAGTACAGCTACCTGTGACTAGCACATGATTTTTGAGTTGTCTGTTTTTGCAAATAAACTCTTCATATATATTTGGATATTTTTAACATATACGTAACTAAATAAATATTTTAATAGGAGTGCATATGTACGTTTTTTTTCTGGATGGCAGTGAAGTTAGTGGCTAATTCAATGATGGAAAGCCCATTAGTTTTGACTCTCAGGGAGTGACACAATGCTAATTTGGTCATTCATCTTCTCGTTTGCCTTTCATGCTCTCATTGTCTCACGCACACAGCTCCATGCGACTATTAGTGCAGAAAACGAGTCTTCTGATATATCTTTGCTCTAGTGAAAGTATGTAAGGGTGGGTTGGGTGAGAGAGAGATGTGTCTTCTCGTGTCGGTTCAGGAAGATGAGCCTGATGATGGAAATTTCATCGCTGAACTCTCTGTGTGCAAAACACATTCATCATCCTGATAATGGTGGAAAAGCCAACCAGTCGGCCCATGGAGTTCTGCCATACTTGCAGAAAGGGAAAACTATAAACGCCATGTGGGTGCGGCTGCATCCAGGGGCAATACTTCAGAAATGAAGAGGAAAAGGGGTTTTCCTTCTTTTTTTAGTTCTCTTTCTATTGAAATTCGGGAAGATAAATGAACTACTGCAGGTAAGTTTAATTTTCATCCTTGTTTTTTTTAGGGGAACCTCATGTCCTTTGTGATGTTTGACCGACTTGTTGTGCCAGCGTGTGTGCATGAGTTCCAGAGAGAACCTTTTATGTCATTTGGCTCTCAGGTTTTGCTGTCTCCCCAATGAACTTGCTGAAACCGAATGCCAGCTACCACATCATTAGCTGATGAAAGTTTCTTCCTGTTATGAGACTACATACAGCCCAAGTTTAACATTTAGATCCGTCGTTATCATTACTCAAGGTGTGTGTAAGCATAAAACCTTCCAGACAGTGTGTGTGCACACGAGCTGGGACTAAAACGTTGTAATGAGGGGATAGAGACTTTGTAGTTGGCAGGTGGGTTTAATAGGCTCAAATGGGCTTGTGAACAAATGAAAGGTCATCAGTAGCGCACAGGAAACACATTTACATGTCTATTACTGCACTGCAGTGTGACCAATCAGATCTTCACATTCAGATGTTCAAAGATCTTTAGTGACATTAAAAGTGTATTTATTAACGTGCACGTTTATGTTCTGCCAATCAGTTGTTCTGAACTTAGTGGTTAAATTGTTCAGTAGCAGGATGGTTACAGAGATTAAATAAGCACTATTTAGCTGGTCACATGATCTCAAAATGGCAAGCATCGGGATGTGACTTGTAAAGTAAAACAGCTTTTATTATGCAATAGTATTGACTTAAACTCATGTGAGTGTACATACTTTTATATTTAAAATTAAAGGTATATACCAAATATACAAAATATTTAAATTATAAGGTATATACCACCTCAGTGACAACTTTTGTACATTTTTCCTGAAAGTGTTTGGAAAAATATGTGATATTTCGAAAAATCTTCTGAAGAAAGTCAGTGAGTCATTTAGGTTTGCAATGACACAAGGATGAGAAATGGCTGAATCTTGGTTTTTGAGTGAACTATGGCTTTGAATAGTTAGCTTTTAGCAATGAATATGAATCTGTTAAGCAGCTATGCTTTTATGGTTGTGTATACACACACTTCCATTGGCCACAGGATTGTTGTGTTTTGTTGCGCCTGCTGATTGCTGTACACTGGATTGGTTCTTCTCTCTCTGGCAGCATAGAGCCCGGAGCAAGTTCTCTCCCATCAAACTCAATCAACTTTTCCTTTCCAGCCTCCACGAAGCAACACCAAACGGCCGCAGGGACCAGAAGAGGAGTTTAGAGACTGCTCCCACCCCACCCCATCCCTGTCTCCCCTCTCCTCCTTTCTTCCTCCTCTTCCTCTACCTCTCTCTCTGTCTCTCTGGACCCTTGCTGTGGTCTGTGTGTTTAGCTGTGTTGTGTGGGTCTGGTCTTTCCCTGTGTTTAGCGCTCCTTTAGGATCCCCCTTTCGCTCCCGTATGTGCCGTGTCTCATGGGCTCCCTGCTATTCCTCCTGCCTCTCTGGTGAAAGTTACTGATTGCCTGTCTTGTCTGCAATTTAAAGGGTGATTCTGACTGGATTAAAGAGGTTTATAAGCAAATCTACTAATGAATGCAAGAAAGAAAGGGTAAAACGGGTTAAACGCACCTCTCAATTGCAGCCTGATCAACTGTAGCGCCCCCACCAATCAGAAAACAGCATCCCCTCTGACCAGCCAATCTGTACACCAGTCCCGCCCTCTGCCTGACCCTCTGAAATCAGCCAGCCAATGGCATCACCTCGTCCTTGACCCCCTCCCACAACAAGCATGAACCAACCCCATCTGCAACCTTGAATAAAAAGAGACACTAAACAATGCAAAACTGGCCTCCACTCCACTTTCATCTGTCACTCTTTTTTTCATTTAGAGCGATTAGAGCTCTTTCCTTCTCATGCCAGTTGCATGTTTTCCTTCACCCTGCATTCTCGCTTTCTTCTTATCGGCTAACTTCCTGTCCTCTCACACTAACGCACGATCTGTCATTCGCCTGCATGGTTTTGTCCGTGTGAAATTTCTTTCTATTTCTTGTTCTCCCTTCTTTATTGGTAAAAAAACATTAATAGTAACCCCTCTTTGCTTTTTATGGTTACTGTAGTCACATTAGAGGTAGTGGATTATTGATAAGTTTGTCTTTTGCTTATTTTTTTATTTTTTTCTGTGACATCGCACTCACTCCAACCTCTTATTGGTGGAGTCCTCTAAACGGGGCCAGTCAGAGCCAAGTCTGTATACACGCAAATCATCAACACACAAATAGTACAGACAGATTTCTATAAACATGTGCACCCAACATTATTCTAGTGTCCTCCAGTCTGTGACTGAAGACGGGAGGACAAACAGACTTTCAGCGCCTGATCTTAAAGAGAATGTTCACCCAAAGACATTCACTGTTCCTCGTGTTGTTCCAAACTTCTTCTGTGCAATGCAATAGAAAATGTGAGGGGAAAAAGAATGCTGCTTTTCTCCAGTACTATGAAAGTAAATGGGGACAAATGCTGTCAAGTATTAAAAAAGCCCCCCCCCAAAAAATGTGCCATTTTTGAATTTATGCAAAAGCAAATAAGGTGACTTTTAAGCAAATAAAGGTTTAACATTTGGTCTGTTCCTTACAAAAAATTAGCATATGGCATAATTTTTTTAAACTCATATATTCAAATATGGCACATCAAGATATATCTCTTTGACATTAAACCTGGCATGACAGATCTTGATGCACCATATTTAAATCTATGTAAGACAAAAACTTACTAATTTTGTCAGACGGGCTGCATTTATGGTGCGTTATTTAGATCTCAACAGCCTCTGTCCCCTTTTCTTTAACAGAAAAGAGCAGTGTTAACATTCTGCTTAGTATCTACTATTGGGTTTTACCAAAAATAGAAAGTCAGATTTATGGTTATGGAACAGCAATATAATGAAAGAACTGTCATTTTGGGTTGAACTGTCCCTTTAAGGTAGATGTCCAGATCCTGATTGGCCCTTTTTGCCTCCACCCATTCAGGATTGGCTCCCTGCGGCCCAAAACCCTGCCCCCTTACACCTGTGCTTGAATCTGCATGCTCGGAAGCCATTACCGTCCTCATGACACAAGCCCAGCCATTCCCTACACTCTGAAAGAGTTTTTCTGCGTTGACTCGACTGTTAAAGCCAGTTGTAAAATGTGTTCCATAGACAAACAGGCAACCAGCGCTGCCCCAGACTCTTTTATTCATCCACCTGTCGGCATGCCCCACCTTCTTCTCATGGATGCCACCATGAGACCTCCATCCTTCTCATGTCATCCTCCTTTCAGCTCCTCCTCTGTAACTGAGTGTGTCCTTTCTGTGTCCTGTTTTGTCATCATCTCATCATCATGCAGTTTGTCTTATGACTTGTATCCATCCTTCCCCTTCTGTTTCTGTATCTCTGTTTCTCTCTCCCTCCTCCACTGCTCGTCCTCTCTGTTTGCTGAGGTAAACAAGTGGCCGTTTGATATGGAAGACGAACTACAACGGAAACAGCATCTTACTGTCAGTCTCAGCCCCTCCCGTCCAATCCCTGTCCCCCTTTTGTTAAGCTCCTCCCACAATCCCATGTTCATTTTTCGGGAGATCTTGATATTCTTTTATTTGTTCATGTGATTAACACTCTAACAGGGTTATTTGCGCTTCTTCATGGCTTTACGCCTCTTGGCTTTGGTTTGGGCTCAAACGTCAAGATGGTCAGGCAGCCCGCGTCCCGGCGTCCACGTCCACATCATTGGGGGCGTGTCGCCAGAGGCGGGTCGGCCTGTAGCGGGGCTGTCTGCGGGCGATGGACATTGGGCTTCTCATTAACTTACTCCTCCCTGTTTGTCCCCTGTCACTTGTGTTTTAGAGAAAGATGAGGCTGCAATTGAGAGCTCTGAATTCAATACCACGTCAGTAGCTGATGTGGACAAGCGGGTGAAACGTCGTCTACTTATGGGTAACTCTTTTCTTCCTCTTTCTATGTGTTGCCATGGCGCTTGTGCTTCTACCCCCTCGTTTCTTTCTGTCCTTTAGTTTGTTTGAGTTGCTTTGCTTTCCTTTGCCCCTCCCCCAAGGTCACTTGTTTGATATTTCTGTGTCTGACCCTACTACAAATTAGAGAAATGTCCCTTCAAACATGACAAGGTTCCTTTTGCACTCTCCTCAAACTGTCTCCGACGTCATCGCCTCTTCACTTTGACAAAACAACACGACTAACAACTGACCGTTTCTGTCCACTCCCGTTTCCAAAGACGCCAACAAAAAGACACTGGATTGCTCTACACTGGATAGTAAACCAATCCTCGCTTTTCCAGTTGAACGTTTCACTGTATGACTTCAACATTAGGCCAGTTTTAGACAGTGATTAGTTGAACTGGAGGAACATTTGTGGGCTAAATACTGAACGAATAATGGCAGGATAATTTTATGGAAGAAGAATGACATGAGGGTTGGTTCAGACCGTTCCACATCATAGGATTCTGTGGGCAGTGGTGAACCGCAGCGGAAGATGCCTGACATCGTTTTTTACGCTCTATTAATAGTATGTGTTCTTAAAAATTCAATATTGGCATTTATCATCTGCCCGCATTTACCCTCTGTCATCTGCGCTCCATAAACTTAGTGTCTGTAAATTTGCTCACCATTAAGAATGTTTCTATTCTCCATGCTCACCCTGTTTTAAAGCCAACATGAAATGCTAAACCTATTTTACTTTAATACTTAACACTTTTCCAATTGAATCCGGCTTCAATTAGAAAAATGTAGGGTTTGATTGTCATGATAAATGGGTGTCTAATACCAAAATGCACCAATAAATGCATTTTTTTTTGTCATTAATATGAAAAAACTGTAATGTTGTAAAATTTAAAATGGGAAAATTATTTTTTAACTGTATAAGGGTATAATTCATTACCCTTAACCGAAAAAGAAAGTGAAGTTATTTTATTGGATACCTTTTTCTAAAAAATAATACTGTGCATTGATGAATTACTCACATAAAGACCAAGAACGTATTAAGAAAGTAAATAGGTCAACGTTGGTTTCATGTTCACTGTGATGTGTCTTTAATAGAAGAAGGATCGTTTCCAGGGTGCCAAACAGAAATGCAAAAGAAAGTTTATTTTCCAGTCCATCTGCTACAGTTAGCTCTCCTAAGAAAGGAGATAACTCACAAAGACTCAAACCTCTGAAATATATCAGCCATTTAGCCATTTGTCCTTGAATTCATGAACCAAGGCCAAGATGTTGTCAGACAGACAACAGATCTGCCTTTGTATGGCAGAAAAAAAGTATTTTAGTAGTTTGTAAAGTATGTGGGAGGACAGACCAGACACTTTTTTTGAATAATGAGATAATATAATTTTTTTTTTAGATATAAGCATAGATTTATCAAATAAGTGTACATTTTTTTATTATAATGCAAAAATAGAAAATACACTTATTTAAACAAATTATGTTCAGTCATACATTTCTCACTACCAATTGCTTTTGACAATTTTAGGTACACCCAGGAACCTGACGATGCAGAAATGTCTTTCTTCCGCCCTTTATCACCTTCCTTCCTTCTTTGATAATTTTTGAAGTAGTATCTTTGGTTTATGACTTTACTTTCTCCTCCCTGTAGTACTGTAGCTGCACTGAAGAAAGACAAATGTTTAACCCTTCTTTTGCCTCTACCTCACTTCAGTTTGAGTTTGCTGCCCCCCTTGAGATGATGTGTAATTATTTTCTTCCCTGTAATGTGTATCTTTTCTTTTAAAAAATCTAGTTTTGCATAGAAGTGTTTTATGGGTGCAAAAGTATTCATACCTTTTTATATTATGTTTTATTTACCTTTGAATTAATACATTTATATTTCTGTTGTGTTACAGACTGTTAAATTGTTTTAAAATTACTTTTTCCCCACATCAATCTACACTCCATACACCATAATTACAAAGCTGAAAACAGGTTTTCCTGTAGAGCTTAGAGACAGGACTGCATTAAGCCACACATCTGGGGATAAGTTAAAAAAATCAGTTGCATGAAAGGTTCACAGAAGCATGTAGCCTCTATTACCATAAAATGTTTGGAACATCTAGTACTCTTTCTAAAGCTGGCCTGGTCAAACTGAGCAATTAATGGAGAAGGGCTTTGGTTTGACTGGTGACCAAGAAGGGGGTGGTCATTATAGTTGAGCTCCGCGATCATATGTGGAGATAGAAGAAATCTACAGAAGCACAAACATCACTACCAATCTGTTCTTTATGGTGGTGTCTGGCAGCTAATCCTGTGTGAAATTGTGAAAAGTGAAGACACATGACAACACACTTGAAATTTGCAACAAAGCACCTAAAGAACTTTGAGAAACAAGATTATCTGGTCTAATGAACCTTAAATCTAAGCATCATGTTTGGAAGAAAGCAGGCACTGCTTATAACCTGCAGAGTACCATCCCAAAGGAAAAGTGTTCTGGTAGCAGCCTCATGCTATGAGTAGCAGAGACTGAGGTACTCATCAGAGGAACACTCAGTAACCCAAAACATAGAGATAGCCTGAAAGAAAACCCAGTTTAGAGGATTCAGAACCTCGGACTGGGTAGAAGGCTCACATTCCATCAGGACAATGCACACAGCAAGAGTGGCTTACAGACAACTCTGTGAATGTCCTTGAGTGGCCCAGCCACAGCGTAGGATTGAACCCAGTCAAACATTTCTGGGAAAACCTGAAAATGTCTGACAGCCCTCATCCAAGTTTCAGCGGTGAAGAGATGAGGAAAAGAATGGCAGATAATTGCCAAATGCTCATGTGCAAGGCTTGTCACATCATACCCCAAAAGACTTGGGGCTTTAAATTTGTTTAAACTTTGTACTGAATTAAGGGTATGAATACTTACGCAATGTACCTATTTCAGTGTTTATTTTTAGTAAATTTACAAAGTTGTCACAAATCTGTTTTGTCCTTTGTTATTATGGTGCATGGAGTGTAGAATGATGTAGAAAAGTTATTTAAGGAAGTATGAAATAAGGCTGCAACTTAAATTATGAAAAATATGAAAATATACTTTTACTTTCGCAAAGGTTTATAATATATAATGATTAAAAAATATATATAATACAAATAATCATTATATGATATATTTTATATAGCCTATACTATATTCCAACAAATCTTTCTTAACTTTTTATGGTTGTGAAGAGTTTTGAGAACTTGTCGACAAGTCACATGTGATGTCATCACCGTCTAAGTCACTGATCTCATTATTCAGCCATCTAAGATCATATTCCAAGTTTCGTGATACACAAATGGGCCCGTTATGACATATTCACACGAATAGCTCGGCTTTGCATGTGAGTGTTTGTGCAAGTGTGTGTATTCTATCACACAGGAGCCACAGGAGAACGCTAGATTTGACACTCGGCGTTCCCGCTTCATCCTGCCCTCCTGTCACAGCTGGGGCCAACAGCACCAGGATGTGACCGATCCTGACAAATTAAACTGGAAAGTCGGTGTCAGAAAGAAAGCTGCTATTGTACCCAGCCATGATGGGAAACCCAGAGACTGGAGAGGTGGAGAAGAAGAAGAGAAAGTGAGGCACCGAACACAAAGAGGTGTTTTTAAAAGGTGGTCACTTAGCAGCAGGGGGGAATTGAAGGAATTTGATCTAAATAAACTGCCATGTGTCTGGCACATGTGGAAATGGGCTGATTTTGATGCGTTGACCTCTGGAGCGTGATCCAAATAAACGTCACACACCTCTAGCCAGCTGTCTCTCGGCACCGACCGTTCAAGATGGTGCACAGCCAGGATTTACCACCTTATCTGAAAGTTGTTGTAGGCAATGAAGCTCTCGATGTGAAGAAGGCCTGTGTGGTTTCTTCCACCTCCGAAAGAAGGGCTGCTTTTCAGCTGTGGGACGTTCAGTCAAATTCTCTCCAGTCGTCTGTGGACTACTAGTTTTGTCTGGCCATTCGCCAACAGAAGCGGCGAACAAGAATTTTTACCTTTCGTCATGGAGATATATATATAAACATACAAATCCATCAATCTGAAGACCACACCCATTTAGAGTTAGCCACACCCCTTTATGAGAACACTTGGTGCAGACATTCACAGCAAACTTAATCAAACGTTGTTTGCGTGTCCCATCCACATGTCCCTGGGCAAAAGACAGTCCAGCTGTTCTTGGAGCAGTTGAATTGCCGATAGCATTAGACACTAATAACAGGGTCTTTTGACATGCTTAATAAATCATTAACAGAAAGCTGCTTCATCCACTCCCCCATCCTGCAGAAAGAAAAAAAAATGTTTTAGATGGAGATCTTCTACGCGTTGACTCTTTTGTGTCCTCAGACAAATTTCCTGTGGTTCTTTGTCTTGGACTGTGTGGTCAACAAAAAGCAAACATGATGACTTAAAGCAAAGGTCCCAAATGGACGTGTTGGCCCTCGACCTGACAGTAAATATTCTAAACTGGAAAGTCAGAATTTGTCGTAGTTAACTTTACACTGTGTGCTAACCAGGTTT
>JAUCNO010001091.1:4724776-4737642 GCA_032353835.1 Enteromius viviparus | reverse complement strand
TTTTATTTCGACTGAACTTGAGAAATCCGCGATGGGACTGAGCGCGAATAGCTTCAGCGATTCCTTATAGTACAAAAGGAGTACTATAATCAGTCAAAAGGAGATGAAATCTTTCGACAAACCCTCCAATCATCACGCAGAAGCTCAGCATCTATGCCAGCCCACTCCTCATTTGCTCCTCATTCACCCCCAGAGACGCTGAGCATCCGTGGGCGGGACATAATCGCAGTGTTTATCCAGTGACCGTCTAGTTTCAAAGCACTGAAAAAAAACGTTCAAAGCAGCCGCATTGAAGTCCGTGGACGCTGGGCTTCAACGGGGAAATAGACTGTGACGCTACGGGAATGTATGAGAAGAAACTCAAGTCAGCCGACCTGCTATATCTAACTGATTCTGAACGAACTCATCTTTGAGATGAACGTTTTCTAATGCATTTTTAGTCAATAAAATGTTAATACAATAGTACATAATTTGACCATTAATTTTGTGACATTAGGCAGTCTTAAAGAAATCACCACTGCAGTGTATATGATATATTAGATTTATTAATTGACATATGCTGCTGCTCATGATTATATTGTTGTTGCAGCCATTTGTCCACTCTTGTAGTTGTTCATTCTTAAGTTATTGGTCACAAATTTTTTATTCTTTACGAAAAGAGTGTTTTTGTCTTTTGACACGATGATAAAAATGCTCATTTGTCACTCATGTGAGAAATGATTAGAGCGTTGCCTCATTTGCCCAACCAGTTAACTTGAACTAGACTGAAGGAACCATTCGGAAGTACAGTACCAAGCTAAAATATGAATGTGTAGCAGAAGTGACTGTATCTTCACAGGTCTCCATTTGTGTTTATCGGTCTTGAAGCATTTGTATTTGTCTGCTGAACAACTGTACTGTCTTTCTCTTGTATCCTCCGGGCTCCGACTGGAGAACATGCTTCAGGATCACTTCTTAGATCTTTCAAGAACTGCGTTAAAGGAAAGATCTGACGTGAATTCCCAGTAATCACAAGTGATACTACAACCTTTCTGGAGATTATAGACAAGGCTGAAAGCTGTTTTGCTGAGGAATACAATCAATAGCTTTAGTAAGTTATGTCTGCGTGGACTACAGGAGTAGTCCAGACCAATTTCAGATGAAGTTTGCTCGTTTGAGGTTTTTCACAGAGAAGCTGCAGCACAGGCAGCTGAATTTTGGAGTATGAATTTCTTCTTGCATTGTTTCTTTTACACTTTTTTCAGTGTGGAAGTCATTATGTGCAGACCTGGGTTGAAATGGATAATATGCTGTTCTTTCTCTCAGGTCAGGAAGGTTCGGTAGTTCTCCTGTCTTGTTCTGTCCTGTCCACATTATGAATAATAGATTAGCCCAATGGTGATGTGACAGCTGCGTGGGCTGTGTGAGATGTGTGTTCCAGTGTGTGGGGTGGAAGAATCTTGGGAGAAAAGTTTACACCTTTCTCACTCCTTTTTTTTTCCCTCTCTCTCCTCTCAACTTTGGAGTTTTCCCTCCATTCACCCTCTCTGGTCTGTTTCTGGAGAGAAAACCGTCATGAAACTTTAATGTGCTCTCCCTTTTTCTCCCTTCAAGCTCTACAGCTCTCTTTTTTGCGGGGTTTTTTTTTTTTTCACCCTGCCGTGGGTTTACTCAGCTGAAGGTTTAGCTGTGGATTATTAACGAGGAAGCTTGACACTCCTTTACGGTTTTTCTCTTAAAGTGTAAAGCAATCTTGTGTGGTTGGATACATTTTCAAATGTTGGATGCATTTTCAAATGAATTCAACTTAATTAAAGGCAAGATTTGCATCCAATAAATATGTGTAGCCCCAACTCATAAAAAAGCGTTGGGTCAACTCAGTTTGATCAAATATAGTTTTAATGAAAATGATCAATTATGCTTGTTGAACTTAAACTAAAACATTTAACCAAATAAAAAAATCTATATATGAAAAAAATAGATATGTTTGATTTACTTAACTTTAGGCATTAGCCAACTTGTTATGCATAACATAAGATTGATACATCCATGGCATGCCTAAAGTATTTTATTATTATTATTATTATTATTATTAAAACAACTTTGATTTATGTTAGTGGTTCCCTAAGCAAATGCTCTACACTTTACACAATGGTAACCCCCAAAATCACTAACATAGCAAAGATCTTTTAGATACAAACATTAAACATTCACATAGTTTATCATCTTAATAAAACTGCCTAAAATAACATTTTATTTCAAGATTTACTATCCTTATCCTGCCCTGTGCAAAGCATGATGGGAAGGGAAAATCAACTTCCTTGTTACACAATTAAAATCATTTATGTTCTTTCAAAATGAAAATATTGAGTTGAAACAAAACAAAACTGTTTCAAGTCAGTTTAACACAATGTTTAAATAGGGAACCAAATACAGTATAATTGAGTTAAATGAAAATATTTTTTTTAATAAACTGAACAGTGTTGGGGAATAATTTTTAATTTTTAAAAAGTAATAAAACAGCTAGCCCAGGATCTAAAATGGAAAAAGCCCTGCAAATGCAGAGCAAACTGAATTTTTCTAGTGTAAAAACTAATTTTTTCTTAAAATAAAAATAATGAGAAATAATAGAGAGATAAATTGTCATTTCAGTTCTGTATCTCAGGCATGTAGTTTTATGTACAGATCCAGTTTATGTTCTCACCTTGTGTCCTACCACCTGTGTGTGAGTTTGTGTTAGAGACGGAATGCTTATGCATGGGTGGATGCTGTGTGTGTGTGTTCTCCTCATAATACTGTATGTTTACATTTCACATGGGCACATGAAGAAACACAAAGAACACCTACACTGTTTGTGTGTTTGTGCACGTTGGCAGAAAGATTCTTCACTTCACTTCTTCAAAGCGTCACTGTTTTCTGTTGAGCTGGGATTATGAACTGAAAAAAGATCTAAAAAGAGGGAATAGTGCAAACAGAAGGGTTGAAACAAGTGAGAAGCATGCCCTAAATAAATCAGATGTCACAAATATTTTTTAAAGGGGTCATATCATGAAAAATCAAATCTTTCTTGATCTTTTAAATGAAAATTGTTTGATGCACTATGAAAAATTGAACTTTGGTTTTCAGAACTCAGTCCAAAATCTATTGAAACTTAGCTAAAAAACCCTTTTTGTTCTGTGCTTCCTTAACTTCAGGTAGATAAACACATGGGCGCCCACATTTGAACTTTACACTTAGAGTGGCTCATTATTTTATGTATCTGTTGATACTTTGTAAAGTAGCTGTTATTGAAATATGGAGCGGTGCAGACCCAAAAACCCAAATCTCTCACAGCAAAGCATTGCTACTAATTTCTCATGTGAAGAGGGCATTTATATAGACATACACATCTAAAAAGCATGTTAACAGTTAAAATGGGTCAGAGAGAGAGTTAAAATGATTTGGAAAATTGAATGGGATTAGGAAAAACAAAATTCTGTTTAAAAATATGCATTATATGATGGTTTTATAGGCTTGAAAAGGCTAGAATTCTATACAATTTTGCTACTTGTAGTCAAAAAGCTGTATTTATCTAAAATCAACCAATTAGCACCACCGCCCTGTTTGATTCTGATTTGTTCTTTAGTAAAACATTTAATCAGCACCATTGAAGTTTCATAAAAACTGTTAAAAACTCAATGTACAAATATCGAATGACAATTCTTGTGATAAACAGAGAAACTTTATAAAGAAAGGCAGGTATTTTCATATTTTCTTTTTGATGGATTGTAGTGACATGAATTTTTCATCTATAGTGAATGCACTGCAAATGCTACATGACAGCATGACAGTTTAAAACCGAAAGTGCAATGTTTTTTGTCTTTACCTAAATATGACAAAATCTTTTAATGTCATGTGCTCTCAAGCTCTGTGATTTTCCTTTTGTTTCTCACAATATGCCATGATTAAATTTCATTTCTGGCATATGTGTTAAATGCACAGTTCTGTCGCTGGCTGATAGTTTCTCAGCCAGCCAACTTACAAGAAAGTGCACGTATCACGTAGGTGGCAAACGTCTCGCGGAATGTCTGCAGCATCACACACACACAGAGCGAGACAGCACCATAATCCCCTTGAATGAGCTCTGAATTTTGGAGGTTGGAGGATTTGCTCCATCAAAGTCCAAAGACCACCCACCAGAACAGAAATGACAATAGCACTCAAATCCGGACACTTCCTCTGGGCTTATGCAACCCTGATTCTAATGGTCCACACCACACACACACACACAAATATGTAAATGTTGCAGCTCACAAGACATGTTTAAGAGTGAGATGTGTGTGTATGTGTGTTGTTGAACATGCTATTCTCGCTGCACGTATGCGTCTGTGTGAACACGCACGGGCCTGCATTCATCCGCTTTAATTGCGCTCTTTTTGAAGTGAAAAGAACAGAAGCTGTCTGTCAGATTCACAGTGAAATTTAAGCTATTCCAGCCTTGAAAGTGCTTTTGAAATCAAAGACAAAAGGCCCAAGAAGATAGAAACTAATAACAACAAGCAGCACACACTCGTCCGTGTGTCCGGATTAGGCGTTTTGGGCTGAAATCGGCATGCTTTTTTCTTTCCCTTTTCCCGCTTCTTCTCATCACAAAAGCTTTGGGCTCATCTTTTCCATCCTCCCTCTTGCTGGCGTTTTGTATTTGTGTGATTGATTGCTTCCAAAGACTTTTTTTTTTGCTTTGTGTTTCTAAGAGAATGACTCCATTGTAAAATGGTGATTCTCTCTGTAATTCTGCCTTTGAAGGAGTCGGGCCGTTTGTGGAATCTATATGAGAGAGAAAGGGAGCGCAAGAAGGAGAGAAAAGGAAGGCAATGAGTGCACGGAGATGAACATATGCACCGGGAGATTTTCACACTTTTGCAATGCCTACACATGTATGTGAAAGCGATGGTGCACAACATAAACACAATATGGAATACTTATCTTTTTTTGAATGCGAAGATGCATGTTAACAAATGACTATATGTGCTGAGAATATAGATGAGCAGAAGCAGAACTGGTGGGTCGTGATCCCAAAAAACAGGGTTGTGGATGGCAGGGAAAAGCAATGCTAAATGAAAATAATACTGTCCAATCAAGAAATGCATATCATGACAAGATATGACAAGGCTTATCAACTTTTCCTTATTTCTTATTAACCACTTTTTTATTTTATTATATTTTATAATTTTAATTTTTTTTATTTTATTTTTTATTTTATTTTATTTAATATTTATTATTTTATTTTAATTTAATTAAATTTAAATTGATTTTAACATTCTAAAATATGATGAATATAATATTTGGTTTTTAAACCAAAATCACAACTGAGGTGAAGAACAATGTAAAGTCACAAAATAAACCCTGACAGTGCCGTTGGGATCCTGAAGTAAAGGAACTAGTGTGACTTTGAAAGGATTTCTTTTGCAAAACTGAACAGCCAAATACATCGTTCCACTTTTTGCATGGAATATAAAACTAAGACAGCGTGTAGGAAATCTGTTGCCTGGTGCAGCAAAAAGCTTAGACCAGTATTCAATAGAGCTGTGCAATATAGAGGGTGTATTGACAGCTGTCTGGGAAATTGATGTTGAATTATGGATTTGACATGCATTAGAAGATATGAACTCTCTTAAATCTGCTTGAAAATCTAATCATATCACTGTAAAGCAAACGACTGAGCTGGAAGGTAGTTCTTTATTACGTGTATTACAAAAGTGTTGAGCAACCATAAAAGATATCAGCGCTTCGCCTCTGGAAGGGGACTTTAAATCTCCAAAACTCCTGTGTTGATTCTTGGGAAGCATCTGCCATACACGCATAAAACTCTCAAATTTCGCCCATGTCTTACTTTTACGATCAACTCCCAGCGATGGTAAAATTGTGCTTATGGGCGCAGATTTTTAGAGGTGCCGTGGAGTATTGTGCGTGTGTTAAGTGTCAGGCAAATTGCTGTTAACTCACATGTTTTGAGCATAAGCATGTGCGAGGGACCGTGTGTGTGTGTGTGTGTGTGTGTGTGCGCTCTGTCATTTTTTTTTTTTGTAGGTCCTCAAAACCAGCACCCCCCACATCCTTCCCGCCCACAATTTAATTGCTGCTTTTCAGGGATGCGCTTGGCTGCGTAATTGTCAAAACACAGGCTGACTGAACTCTCCGTCACACCTCAAACCTTACACTTTCTGACGCATCTCATCTCTTTTATGACACTTTTCAAATAAAGGGAACATTTCCAGATGTTTGGCGTAATTTCGCCTCGGATCCGCAGGGCTGCGGGGAGAGCGATTTGGAGAGAGGAGATTTGTGGGGACAGACTGTCTTTGTGTTTGTCAGGCGTGGACAGGTTCGCTCCCTGGTGTGGTGAACATTTTATAGAACCGTGAAAAGATGGAGATGGAATGAGGAGTAATAATATTTGTGCGTTTATTGATGTCGGAATTATGAAGTGCCAGATTAATTTCCATTTTTTTAAAGAAATGCCAAAAACAAGTTCTTTAAGAGTCCTGCTTTATTAACCAACTTAACCAACTTAATACCTCTAGCAGAATGGTGTAACCCACCTTATTGGCAGGCCCACTCGGCATCTGTGCCTGCAGAAGCTGTGAAGATTTACCCAGTATTCATGCACCTGTCATTCACAATGCTATCCCCTTTATTAAATATTTTGATTAATTCAATTGTTACTCTGGACCACAAAACCAGTCTTAAGTTGCTGAGGTATATTTGTAGCAGTAGCCAAAAATACATTAGGTATACAGTAGGTCAAAATTATTGATTAATCTTTTTTTGCCAAAAATCCTAGTATAGTTAGTAAGTAAAGATCATGTTTCATGAAGGTATTTAGTCAATTTCTTAATTTAGTCAATAAACTTAATTTTTGATTAGTAATATGCATTGATAAGATCTTTACTTAGACAACTTTAAATGGGTACAGATTTTTCTGTACCCTCAGATTCCAGATTTTCATATACAGTAGTTGTATCTCAGTCAAATATTACCCTATCCATCCAAATCATACATCAATGGGAAGCTTATTTGTTAATTTTTTAGATCATGTATAAATCTTAATTTCGGAAAATTAACACTTACGACTGGTTTTGTTGTCCAGGGTCACAATTATGTTTCAGCTATCATGAAAAGCTCTGGTTAACACTTTAGTCTCATTGGTGGTTCAAAGGTGGTAAAGGTGCATTTTTGAATCATATATGGAGTAGTAAAGTCATGGTGATAGCTACGAAATTTATTCTACCTATTCTCATAGCTTTTTTTGAGTCTGTTGTCTATAAAAGGATTCATACAAGTTCTTATCACCCCAAATGACTTGAAAAGTTATAGAAATTTGGTAGCAAACAGTGTGGGAGACATGCATTGCCAAGATTGCATGAATTAATGATGAAAAATAACCTTTTAATCAAGGCAGTTTATCATGATAGCTGTTTTCTCTTTCCTCAGGCACTCTTCCTTACGAAATCAAGATTGTTATAGCTGGGAACCACGAGCTGACGTTCGATCAGGAGTTTATGGCAGACCTGATAAAGCAGGATTTCTACTACTTTCCTTCGGCCTCCAAACTCAAGCCGGAGAACTACGAGAACGTTCAGTCCCTGCTCACCAACTGCATCTACCTGCAGGACTCTGATGTTACCGTCAGGGGCTTCCGCATCTACGGCTCACCATGGTGAGTCCCTCTCTCTCTCTCTCTCTCTCTCTCTCTCGCACACTTTCTCAAGTCTTCCTGTCACCGTGTTTGTCACCATATGTTGTTGTGTTGTCCCTTCCCCCTCAAGTCTTTCTCATTTTTTGCTCCTTCTTCCCTCATTCTGTCTATCTCTCTTGTTAACACTTCTTTTGCCACCCCTCCATGTCCTGCAATTTACCTCTTCGCCAGTGAGTAAGTATGAGTGTTTGTGTGACTTGTAGGCCCCCGAGTTCTACGTATAAACACAGATGTTTTGTAACTGCATGCCAGGTAATTGTTTTCAAAATGAATTTGGCCTGCACAACAGCGTGTGTGGGTGTTCTTTTCTAAACTCGTAGGAGCAAAAAATCTCCTTACGAGAATAGAAAAACACGATAAAACCACACGGAGGCGTCTTTCAAATCAAAAACAAGATCAAATAGGGTCTATGTTTTCTAAAAGTGTCTTTAGTAATTATGTTTTAATATGTTTGTATTAACAGCAATCAAATGTGACTAATAATTTAGCACAAATAGATATTTTAATAATAATTAAAAATAATATTAAGAATTATTATTATTATCACTGATTATTATTATTATTAATGTTTAATATTATTAGTATTATTTCTAATAAATTAATGAATAGAATTTATTAATGTTATTAATTCATTTATTATTATTAATTTTATATATTTTTGAGGTAGTGTAGTGTTTTAAATGATTGCATTATACTTATTATTATTATTATTATTATTATTAATAAATAAATCAGATTTTTTTATTACAAAAAGTTTTCCTTTTGGGGTTGGTGTTTGGTTTGTTAGTGAACAACCAACATGATCTTAAATCTATGATAAATTCTCATTATATAGCTATGTGTAAGAGGTGTAAAGTGTCCCATCTAAGGTGTGTTCACTGACAAGCGGCTTCTGCAAACATCACAGTAAGCTCTTACAACATCAAAGTTGATAAATAAGCGCTTATTTATGTGAGTGTGGCTTGTCAAGCTGATGGTGTTTACAACAGTCATGAACTCGTGAGCTAGATTAAACCCATCTAGCATTAATCCACTCCGATATGTCCTGACAGAAATCTTGTGCCAGCGTGCTTGTGTGTATGTGTGTTTACAACATACGGACCTAATAAAGCCGCTGAGATCTGGTAATAGTATTCCGCCCAATAGGGGAAGACGGACAGAAAGTGTCCATCATCTCCCTCTGTGTCAGTCCATCTAGTGCTACATTCTGTCCTCCTGTCACCGAAGACGTTCTGCCACACTGGGGCAGAGTGGCAAACCTCTCATCTCCATGGAGATGTAAAGTCGCTGGATTTATGGGCCGAGTCCTGTGCTGCTGCGGGCGATGGCTGTCTGTGATCTGTGCAGCGCTCAGTAGAGTCGTCCATCTCCTTATTACTTCATCTCTAACTTTTCGGCTTCTTTATTTATTGTTCTGTTCCCAAAGCTGTCTGCTAAGGCTGTATTTTAAGATACATTAAGTGTCAAGGCGACTTATTTGATACCTTGTTTTGACCAGATTCTCATCATCATCACATGCATCCTACACAGAGAGAACAACCCCAGAATGAACTGGGGGGGTGGGGGGAATTCTAAATATTCCAAATATGTAACAAGTATTCCGAGTCAGTGACTTATGAGGGTTCCATTTCAGTTAAAATGTCATCATGTCAGTGATTTTATCAGTACTTTTACAATGTGTCAGCTGCTATAACGGCTTTGCAGATACAGGACTAATGTCTTGAAAATGTATCACGACCATAAGGAGAAAGATAAGCGGTGGAGTGAAATCACCTCAGTTTTGAATATAAAACATCCCTGAAATATCATTGCGGCGTGAGACCACCTGAGGCGCTCCCTCTGGCATTGATAATCTTAATAATATCTTGTAGTGTGTGATGAGCCACGTTGTTGTAGTGTGTGCATGTTTAAGATTTGAGCAAAGATAATCTAAAAAAAATCTCCTATGTCTGCTGCAACCAGATTTCATAATCAGTAAGGATTTTAAAACTTCTGTAAGTGTGAGCCCAGCTATAGAAGGCAACTGCCTATTTAAGCAGAAGTTAGAAGGCAGTATGTTTTGGAACAGAGCTTACAGTATGTTGTCCATCCAACTACCCAGAGACTGATCCCCTCTGAAGACCTCATCCCCTGGACAGCCGTTGGGACAAGACCACAGGAATCAGATGAGTTTACTGCGCAATCTAACTTAGCAGAAGACTTGATTTAAACTGCAACTAAATTTAATGCAACTAAATTAAGTACCTCTATTTAAATAGAAAAAGAAGAAGAAGAAATTAGTCAGTAGTCAACCTCTCTAATCAACAAGCCGGTTGTTGGACCCATCCTTACTCGTAATCTGCGTGCCTTCACGCACACGCTCTCTCTCTGCTGGGCTAAATGAGATCTTGGCACGTTGCATTCTTTCCTAAATCCTGACTATTTGTCATGCGGTGATTCTGGAATGAAAAGAACTGCACGGGGGAAACATGTGGCGTGTTTTTCTGTTCTGCTGACGCTAATGCAAGTTTACAAGTCATTTGTCATCCGCAGATCTGCAAATGCAGAGACGCGTGGTGCGTTTGTGCCTATTTGTGTTTGTGTGTGTGAGCCAGTGTGGGTGGATGAAGTATTAAGGATGGCTGTCCCTTTCAGAGAGCGTGAAGCACAAACAATGTGCAGGGCCCACAGCACATATCGCTCTAAGCTAAACATACTCGCACACACACATCTTAAACTTTCCCACATCGCTTGCGTATGTGCTCATATGGACGGTTCCTCACAGACAAGGTGACAAGTCACGATGATGCTTGGTGAACACAAACACATCCTGTGTGCCCTGCGGGGGGGGAGATGGGTTACCGTCATTGGAAAGCCGCTAGCTGAATGTTTATGCACCGGCAGTAAAAGAGCAGGTAGAAGGTAATTGGGAAAAATGCATTGAAACTCAGGAGATTAAAATGAAGTTGCATTGAAATTAAGACTTTTGGCGATGAACATATTTGCGATGGTTTGCCTTTCTATATGCACAGTGTATAAAACAAATTGTGTCAAGCAAGTGTCGAGCAGTGTGGCATGCTTTACTATTTTGCATAATCATTTAATAATTATATTTCCATTATTTCTTTAGCAGATGCTTGCATCTTAAGGAGGCAATAACATAGGAAGGTCTTGCAGGACAAAGTTTCAAACATCGTCCAGAATAGTACAAGCTAGAGTGGAATGGAAATGATTGGAATTTAATTCATTCTTAAAAAGATATTGTACTGTAAAATTAATTTGTAACACTGCTGAGCTCTCATTGTAAGCATTATCCAGTGAAAAAAAGACACTAGCAGTCTCATGTCTCCTTTTAAATTCAAACTGATATCTAAACCACGTCACAAATTTTACATTTTACATTTTGCATTCATTTTTATTTTTATTTTCAGCCTTAACAGTGAGAGTGAGGTGACAACGTAAAATGATTTGTAAGAACAGGATTTGCAAATGACAAAAGAGAAGAACTGGTGCAACCCGCTAGGTCGTTGCTTTCCTGTCAGTCTTTCTGAATTGTAGACTACATCATTAAAAGCAAAGGAGATTAAATTTTTGTCAATCACTTTCTGTTTGTCTCGTTCTCTTGCTTTGAGGGGCAGCAGGGGGGTTCTTATGCTGTTATATAGCACAGCAGGGCATCCATAAGCAAAGACAGATGATCACGACAATGTTTTTGAACACCTGGTTGCCAACATATATGTGTGTAGGTTTGCATGATGGCATGTGGCCAGTGCTGTTTTTGTAGACATGTTTCAGTCATTAGCGATTTTGCTATAGCGTTTGTGGATTAAAAAGTATGTAAAGTAGCTCTTAGTATTTAATTCAGCGGATTACAGAAACTAGTGTAATATATTATACGGATTTTGTAAAGAGTGCTATTTTTGAATTTCTAGCTGGTTTACTTTAAGTTCTTTTAGTCATACTGCTCATGTTTAAGCATTTTTAATGATGTTATTTAAGATCAATAACAGCCAATAAAGCATTGAGAAAGATGCAGAGAGGAAGGGCAGAGAACGAAAAGAGGAGGGGATAAAGCGTTAAAAGAAGCAAACAGACTTTTTTCCCCTTGTAAAAGCGAAATGAAAATAGGAGAAATGTTCGCTATCCAGTGACTCCACGAGGAATAATTAATGCCAGAGATGCAAAAGACTCCGTAATTAGATTTTTTAATTATTGAGGATTTGCTTCTCCTCTGTAGTGGCCCAATTAAAGAAGCTCATCAAAACAAAAAAAAAGAAAGAAAGTAAAGTGAAAGGCAGAGAGGGTGTGCGTTTTTCACTTCTCTTCTGTTTTGGTGTACCTGCCTCCCTTGTGTTTGATGACACCTCTTCACTGATGAGGACGCTAATGAACGGCCCTTCATTTGGACCAAGCGGACGATTAAAAAGGAGTAGAGGCCTAATGATGGAAAGGAAGAGGCCAGTGTGGTGGTGGATATATATAAAACAGCGCGTTTAACTGCTTGACCTTGTCGCCGCGTCTGTGTGAATTAATTAAAGTGGCGGCTGATGTGGAGAGTGATTTGAGAAGAGAGGAGAGATTAGTACAGTATCAGTCGTGTCTCCCCACGGGGAAAAGAGCTCACCGCTTCGGCTATGTAGGGCTGGCCACAGGAGGACCTCCTCAATTAACATCTGAGAAGCCTGAGGGAGAGGGGGGTGTCGGAGCGGCCTAGTCCTGTCATGTAGACCCCTCACGCTCACACACTTGAGTTAGTCGCTCTAAACACTGGGAAGTTATTCGACCTTGTCTCTTTTCAGTTGGTTAGGTTTTTTTATGCTTTTTCACATGATTCATGTCTTGGGCTTCAGGCATGAGCATTATAGTCTTTTATCAGGCTGCTTGGTAGCAAGATAGTATAGTATAGGAACAGGACCTAAATCCAAAATGTGTTTGTTGGACCAAAAAGGTATTTTTTTTAGAAATGTCCATTATAAGGACATTATTTTTTACAATATAAAACTGCTTGTTGTCTGTTAGTCTTTATTTATAATAAGTATTATAAGTAATTTATCATTTTAATATTCACTCATCTCGTAGCCTAATGCTTTGCTCCACTGAGGAATATTGACATGTTCCTCCAGCACTCTTTTCAGTCCGATTTCCGTGTTTCAGTCATTCTGCTGCGCAC